>OZ025870.1:1522500-1607500 GCA_964019415.1 Ianthella basta | reverse complement strand
GGGAACGATGTAGGTCACACCGTCTCCAGAGTCAACCACAGTGCCAGTGGTGCGACCAGAAGCATACAGAGACAGTGTGGCTTGGATGGCAATGTACATGGCTGGAGTGTTGAAGGTCTCGAACATGATCTGGGTCATCCTCTCTCTGTTGGCTTTGGGACCATGACAAGCCTCGGTTAAGAGTACAGGATAGTTCTCAGGAGACACACCCAGCTCACTGTAGGAGTGGTGCCAGATCTT
This sequence comes from Ianthella basta, assembly GCA_964019415.1. Taxonomy (NCBI): domain Eukaryota; kingdom Metazoa; phylum Porifera; class Demospongiae; order Verongiida; family Ianthellidae; genus Ianthella; species Ianthella basta. The sequence continues at coordinate 1,607,260 of OZ025870.1, read as the reverse complement.
CTCCAAGTCATCCCAGTTGGTCACAATGCCATGCTCAATTGGGTATTTCAAGTTCAGGTGATCACCTTTGTTCAGAGCCTCATCACCAATGTAGTAGTCTTTAAAGTCCATACCCACTGTGGCACTCGGATCAGGTCTGCCGACAACAGAGGGGAATACAGTGCGAGGAGCATCGTCTCTGGCAAATCCAGCTTTGCACAATCCAGATCCATTGTCAATCACCACTGCAGTAACACCACAGTCTACAGTGGAGTGCTCAGGTTGTACCCCTGTAGAACGGAGATAAAATGGAAGATTATAGGTCACTACATACATGCATCTTCTTCTTAAAGGGGATAGCCCATTTTTTGGTGTTTATGGGAGATAAGCCTTTCGGGTTGAGCAAATATTATTAAGAATTGCTTGGGTGTAATAACTACACTTGAATTTCAGTATGTACAAAAATTGGAACACTGCATGGACTCAGAAGGCATGTATTGCTACAAGCATTAAAGTGAGTTATCCATGACATTACACAGTAAGTCCAACAGCCTAAAACTTAAGGACATCATAACATTTCCAATCATGTCTGGTAAAAATCAGAAGTGAATGTGAACGACAATTAGAAAATGGCTGTTGTCCACGTAGGAAAAAGCACAAATGGAAGGATAACTCTCAGCCAACCGCAAGATGGGCGACATCAACCCCCGCTAAACCTGACCGTGTGTGCCCTCAGCAACCACAGCAAGTTTATCGCCAATGGTGCAAGAAACGCATGCGTGTATTGCGGACACACACACAGACAATTTCAGCTTTAAAACTGGCAGTCAATGAAATTAAAATCAAAACTAATTGATGGTGCACTCATGCATGAAAATGATGTCATTGTATCGAGAGTTATAAAATTTTTGACTCGTCTTTGAGAAGATAAACTTAAGTGTTGCATATTCACTGCAGTTTATATGCAACATGTCCAATATCAATGACAAACATTATTAGCAGACTGAGTATACTAATACAATAACTGTTAAATACTATCATGCAGACTTGTTTCAATATTCACAATTATGCACAATCTAATAATGAACAACATAAATGAGAACACACTATACTTAAGACAAACAAACAAACAAATAAACAAAGAAGGAGAGTCAATACCCATCCCACCCAGAGTCCATGGATCCCTTCAGGGGTCCTTGCACCACCGCGGCATTCCGCGCTGTCTCGCCCCCTGTCCAATATTGATCATTGCATTGCAAGAGTCTTAGGCCCAGCCATGCAGGTTTTCAATCTAACTATGGCACTTGTTTGACAGTCACATAGTATGTTCTCAACTTGTTTCATGTTGCCTATGTTCTTGTGCTCTGTTCTTTGGTAGCTAACCAGTCACTAGCTAGCCAATTGTGAAGTACTGACAAAATAATCATAATCATATGCGCTGTAGGTAGCTAGCGAACTATTTCTGAGTTGGTGCACAGCTAACCGAAATGTGTTTTGAATGCGCGTATTCCTTGAAGGAACACAAGACTAAAATGTGTGCTGCAGCATGATGTTTTCAAATCTATTGCTCCCTTTGTTGAAGTTAGTCGAATGAAGGTTCTGTTTCACATGTTAGTCCTCGTATATGTGGGTATGAATGCACATCTCGCTCACCAGGAAGGGGTTTTAGCTGTGCCGGTCTATTCATAGATCCAAATAAGCAGCCATTTTCAGGTCACTTATTGCGCGATGGTGACCTACTGGCTATAAATGGCCGCGAAGGGGTTTTGTAAGAATTATTCACTTTATACTCCTTTCCGATTTTGGGAGCGGTCCGAGCTTCAGTGTAGGTATAATCTAGGTATTGCTGTTGATTTGGCTTCCACACTGGTGACAGATCAGTTCGTAGCACAGATCTATACCAGAAGATAATGGGCAAAGTCCCACTATGGTGTTGCTCAAATACAATGGGCTAGATGTTAAGTGCAATCTTCGGTGGCCGAAGAGCCAGCTAGTTGAGCACCCCCTTGAAGAACATGTCCCCCACACCCTTAGCTAAATTGGAGAAGTTCACACTGTATTTACGGGACCATCTATTCCATACTCCAATGCTAGCCTGATCACCGACATTGTTCATATCTGCCTGTTTCAAATAGTATAATTATACATTTGCTTTGTGCAGTGTTGCCAAACTGAATGTCATTCAACTGTATGTGAGGAACTGCAACGTCCCTTTGGCCATGTGCAAATTAAGTTAACACTATGACTAGCTAGCTATGAGATTGTATGAAGTGGAAATTGACTTGTTGCCCTTGAGCACTGTGATCAGTGTATCTTATGAAACATGATTGGTAATACATTTTCCAATCAATCTTACTTCATGCAACCATTCTCAGATAGAATAATTACTATTTCTATGTTTAAAAAGGTGCCATTTAGCAGCAAAATTTTTCACGCTAATTCTTCTACCGTTTCTGCCATTTTGGTGGGGCGTCCATTTGAAGCAATTATTGTGGAATCGTTTTATAGGGCGTCTACTTGCACGATGCATCTATCATACATTATTACACAAGGCTATATAGTGTTTAGGACAGTTCACTAGCGTATATAACACTAATAATGCACTACTGCATGTCCACAATTGCCATGTATATATCGAGCCCACTAGGTCATTAAACATGAAGAAGGAGCTTTATCTGTGTAGCTAGCTATAAAATTAGGCCATGCAAACTTTATTCACAGTTTATCGTCCAGTAGGTTTCTGGCAGATCTAGTTCAGAAGATAATGCAGATTGCTAAAAAAAAATCCAATTCCAGTATACTTGTAAACTGTACATGTGCATAAACAAAAAGAGAGAAAGCTAACTGGGAGGGACAAGCACATAAATACAGGGTTAGAATGCACATCATTCTGTTGTATCATGAGATACACTTGCGGTGGATGATGGAAGGGCCAGTCTCGTCATAATCCTATTTGCTGACTCACATTTGCTGAAAGGTGCATGGTCAGAAAGGCCTGGATGGATCCATCGATCCAGGTTGAGTACTTCCTCTTGGGAGGGGCAATAATTTTGATTGTCATAGTGGGAAGGCCAGGGCAGTGATCTCCTTCCACAAATGGTTGGCAATGCATGGGAGCATGGTGCTACCACCAGACAGCACGATTTTGGCATACAGTTCTTTTCTGATGTCAATGTCACACCTCATGCTTGAGTTGTAGGAGGTCATGTGGATGCCAGAAGACATCGTGCCAAGGAGAGACGGCTGGATCATAGCCTCTTGACAGCAGAACCTCTCATTGCCGATGGTGATCACCTGGCCGCCGGGGAGCTCATATCCCTTCTCTGTGTTGGAGCTGGAGGCAGCTGTCTGCATTTCCTCCTCATAGTCAAGAGCCATGTCAGCTTCTCCTTGATGTCACGTGTCAAGCTGCGAAGGAGTTTTCAAGGAGCAGATACCTTTTGTCTGGAGTAGCTACACAAGGTAACGGGTCAGATCGCGCCCAGCAAAATCCATGCGAAGGATGGCGTGGGGGGAGAGAATACCCCTCACAGATGGGTATGACATTCGTCATACCATGTCCAGACTCAATCACAATACCAGTCTGGCGAACAGAAGCGTACAGAGACATCGTGCCTTGGATGGCAAGGTACATGAATTGAATGTTGAACGAAGTGGATATAGGTCCGGCAGCCGGACACTCGCCGCAGCGTTGTAGGCCCTGCCGGCAGTGGATTTCACGTGACCAGCAAGTGACCAATTATAGTGAGAGGGGCGTTTTGGTTTGTCTTGTGGTGGGGAGAGCGATGGCGTCCAGCGTCTCAGTCAGTGAGCTAGTTGGCTCTGCGATGGGAGAGCGATCTGCAGTGATGGACAGCGTGAGGTTGAACGGACCAGCCACATAGACATGCATAGCTAAGCAACCGTGTTATGGTGTGCATGTGGCTGGTCCATTCTATTTAGCCACCTGCATGCCCTGCGTGTGGAAGTTGCCAAGGCAAAGTTAATCTACTACAGCATTCGTTTTGCCTATGTAAGTACTTGGTGGGAAGAAGTACAATACTGTGTTTGGTGTGTGTTCACTGCATGCATGCACAGCTGCGCTCATGATCAGGTGACTGGATTCCTTGTATAGCTACCAATATATACCAGGCGATCACATATTCATCTGTTGCAATTGTGTGACCTTATGCACGTTTGGTGAATACCTTCTTCTCTGGACACCAAAGTGCTACAGGTCAAGCAGCAGGCGTAAGTTCATGCGTGTGGGTAACCATGCAATGAAGCTAAGGGCGAGTATAGGCATTACTTCCGTGGCACATCCATGTCATGGCATCATTGAGCTTCATTAGTTACGATGAAATAGTGAACATCTATTGGCCACGGCATGTATGCAGAACCAAACTCTAGACTTTGCTCTCTGCCGCAAATCAGTACAAAAGTCATGCAAAATGATGCCATACACGACAAGAGTCACACAATACGGAGTCCTCAGAGTCATCCATAATGGTGGTGGTACGCACATGATAGTACCACACTGGGTGCTTCCTTTCTTTCACTTTCATTCAGCTGCCAGTGCCAAGGCAGGTGGTCGTGAATGTCCTGTAAAGGACAAGTATATACATATAGCTACATGCAAACGAAACTATCATTCCCAGTCTGGCCAACCCTAGCAAACATGGCATCATGGATTGTATAACCAAAACAGTAACACACATCAAGCTTGCACTCACTTGATGTACTGCGTGGTTATGTTCTCCAATAATTTCGGTGACCTCTAGGTACTGACCATCGTCACTGAGGATCAACTTTATGCCAGCAGTGCATCCTTGCTTCAGAGTACTGCCAAAAACAGTAAAATAATGTGTACTATCAGGATTATAAAAGGTATAGCCAATAATCCTCCCTGCTTTAATACACAGGAACAAAAGTCAAATATCCTGACTTAAGGATATGGAAAGGAAATGTGGAAATCACATTTCCTGCACTAATCCTTTCCCTTTTCTATAGCAGGAAATGTCATTGAACCTACACTGTTATAAATGTACTGGAAATGTCATCAGTCCATGTCCTGTCTGTCAGTGCATCCATCATACACATGTACTGCTCTTTAGGAAGGTCTACAGAATGCTCAAACTCGAACCGTAGACTGGGAACCCACCTAAAGGGCAGGTATTGAGCTAGTATCACATGGCCCAGGTCAGAGCCCTTCACAGCCCTTCCTAGAGAAGTACCTCCCATCTGATCCTACATCATGCCACATTTTAGGGTAGGTCTAGGGTGCTTCGAAACCCACACTTGTGCTTAACAATGCCACAGTAGCACCAGTTACTTTCTACACCATTGGTGTCCCAGGTAGCTGGGGGCATCAAGCCCTATTGATGGCACCCAGTGATCACCTTCCCCAGTCATCCAACAAAAATGGAAAAGCCATAGACAGCTGTTTAATTGACCATAATTGGGGCTCATCAGTGTAGTGTACTGATGGATGGCCAGATGACTAGCTATTCTTGTATCTGTCACCAGTGAAACACTTGTGGTTTCACAGGGTCGTAGCTCCAGGTTAAAAACCGGTCAGGCCATAGCTGTCGTGATGCAAACTAGGGGTGATCTGAGGGCGTGTCCCCCAGGAAGAATTTTGAATTCTAGATGCTCTGTGACTATATTTGGGGCAATTCTATAGGCCCATCAACACTACAATGAGTATGATAAAGTTGTAACATTATTGGTATTGCTGCCTGTGCAGTCATACCTTTTGCTACGTATATAGCTATATCTCCACTTTTTTCTAAACAGTCTATAAAAGCATGCTTATATAGCTCATACAAAGTTGTGAGCCTCTATGTCCAAGCAGATAATAATGATTATTAGAGAAGCTAGTAGATTGATGAGCGCACAAACAACATGTACCTCTGACCTATGTTTGTATGTCTGTACCGAGATTCATTGCTAAGGGTCCCTCACCACTAGCTACACACCTCCGTCCTGGTGTCATAACAGATATGTATATATATGTTAAGCGCATACCTCCAGCCTGCGCAAACCTCCATATATAACTATACACGTTAGCCTACCCAATGTTTACACTGCCCTGCTGACTGCACGTACCTTGAGTGGAGCATTTCATTATTGCTGGACAACACCAAAAATGCATAGATGGCCAGCTGGTACAGGACCTTGAAAGGTCCTGAGTACAGCCTGATTATATTATTCACAGTTGTCTATGCTACACATGTCCTCACATAAGGGTTCATTTAATTTGTCATTCTATAGCAACTGTCTGTCAACTCACCCAAGACCCTCCTCTTACAGAGCGATTCGGACCAAAGCATAACATTTAAGGTAGATTAACTTGATGCATACATGGGCATATAATTGTTGACCCCTCACACGAAGCACATGTATAACACACGTGTACTCATACATTCATACATACCGTGTAGCTAAGCTGTATATAGACATTGTGGGATGCAATAAAGGACATTGTTTTGAGGTATGATATGGAACTTGCTAGCTGATTAACGTGCAGAGAAAGTGATGCATTAGTCTTGCGTGGCCGGATACTTTCCTGTTTTCAGCAAACATCCCCATATTGTTTTGTCCAGCATAAATGTACAATGTACGTAGCCTAGCACCTACACACAGTTGATCATGAATAGGAATTAAGCCCATATGTTCGCTAAAATTAACTACTACTGTCCTCTGCATGCAAGGCCAGCTCAAGTGGAGTGAATACTGCATGCACTGAGAAAACCCTCAGTTTCGTATCTTCCACTGACACCGTGCAAGACAGAGGTGTGTAGTGGTGAGGGGTCCTTAGCAGAAAATGGTTCAAACATACGCAGAGGAGTCCCACCTTGGGAACCTCCCTGAAAAATGGACACCTCCATAATACAGACACTTGTAATCATCCTGATGGTTAAACGGTCCTTTTCTATCGTAAGCTTCTACTTTAATGTGCATGGATTAATTGAAGCCTTCTTTGCTGTAAATCCGTGGGCAGAGGACTGTATGTCATGTCCACTTGGAAGCTCCTTTTTAGACCTATTCATCAACCCTTCTTCATCATTCTTGTCAGTGAAATCTACTTCTGTTTAATCTTTAGTGGGAAGGTCCAACCAAAGATCATTCTTTGGTCCAACACAAGCTGCTGCCAAGAGTTGGTCTTGCTGATGTACAGTTGCCATGCCAATGTGAAATGCTACCCAACTATGAATAATGTAAATAGACTTCAATATTATTCATTGTGCTTTCATGTTCACTTGTTTACCATGAATAGTGTATTACCCTTGTCACACCACCATGAATATCAATTTTGGGGCTGCAGTTTGAGGAAGTGTGTCTGACCTAAGTCATAGTTTACCTAACCTCTCATAATGGGCGAGGGAACAAACTTCACTGCTGTTGGTCCAGACCTTGGTATGTTGTGGAGGTTGCTTCAACCATAATTATTGTATCTAAGTGCATAGAGATATGATAAATAAATTAGTTGCTGTATTAATTGGTATTGATCTATATTATTTACATGAGGCACAGTTAAAGGGGCCGTACATATATACAGCTACTGAGGAGGAAGACAAGGGTCTCTCTCTCTATATATATGTATACAGTGCTCATGCATACATATCTTCTTCTTCTTTCTTCTATTATTTAATTATATAGCTGCCAAACAAAACAGCCAGCGACCCCCTTAATAAGCAGTGAGATGACTCCTGTGATTGAGTGACGTTTCCAGAAAGTTCATCTCAACAGAACTGAAAGACACAGATGTACGTGCACATGCATACATGCATATAATTTTACTAAACGCTGTAGGTGTCAAGGGATATGGCAAGGAACAGTGTTCCTGCGTGACCCAAGCTAAGAAATGCACCCGTTGATTGTGGTACGTAAACCTGAGATGGGATGCTCCCATCCTCACTCCCAAGTCTTTCTCAGTAGTTTTCACTTCCAAAGATGAAGTGTACCCACACATTCATAAATAGTTAAAGTACAATGACATGAAATGTGTCTCCAATTATAGATTTGTATCCTACAAGGCCTAGTAGGTGTGACATTGTGTGTGGGTAATCAGACTCAGTAATAATGCTATTCATTGCACTTTGATGTCCAATTGTTAATGGATTGGTTACCATCACCTGTCCTTTATCACAAGCTCCTCCCCCATTATGAGAGGTTAGGTAAACTATTACTTAAGGTCAAACACACTTCCTCCAACTGCAGCCCCAAAATTGATATTCATGGTGGTGTGACAAGGGGAATACACTATTCATGGTAAACAAGTGGACATCAAAGCACATCGATCCACTTGTGCACTCTGTCATGGCCACCATTATCTTACATTGGTATCAGTGCATGACATTGCCTTGTGCATGCCCTGACAACGACTACTACAGTGGAACCTCAGAAATAAGACCACCATCCGGGCCATTAAAAATGGTCTTATTTTCTAGGTGGTCTTAATTCTGAGAACCATAGTTCATGTGTTCATGGATTTGGGACTAAACCAAAGTGAGCTTATTTTAAGGTGGCCGTTTTATAGAGGTGGTCGTTTTATAGAGGTGGTCGTTTTGCCACTGTATATCCTGATGTCCAGTATATCAAGTATTACAAATACATCAACTACAATATCCCCAGAAACAGCTACACATACTATTCTAGGCAATGCTATAAGCAGCACTATCCCATCTTATTTCTTAACCTTCTATTTCAGTGTGTAGCTTGCATGTACATACTTAGTTTTCTGGAGATGCACCATCCCTATATCACGTATTCTTCTCTTGGAAACTATTTAAATGTTTCCATTTGCTTAAGGAGTGTAAGTTGCATATGGCCTAACATTGATGTGTGGAACCATGCACATATATACAACTGTAAACTAGCAGCGTCAATTATGCCCTATATAGTCCTGCAACCAACAGGGAAGTGATACGTACCAGCCAGCATGATTCCCTTTTGTAGAGGATGAGGTACAAGTCATGTATGCAATGGCTAAATTCCTATGAGAGCATGTTCTCACATAAAACTGCCACCTGTATACATAAATTATGCACATTTGTATGTTGTTAGTACTGTTCTAGCTATGCATGGTGTACGTGATCGAAGCATGCAAGCCATTTACAGGCATGAGAACAAAATGGAAGGCATTTTGTGTACAGGAAACTGATACAGAAGTTTTTGGGTTGGTTGTCCACACCGGGCACCGGGTACTGAATGAAATCATGGTATTGTAATTATACATAAACATAAGCAGTATTTCTGTATAAAATCTCTTGCTCACAATCTATGTCAACACTAGATTTTGTAATTATACTGTAAGTATGTGTATGAATCCGTATAATATTGTGCGATTTCCCAGATACGGGTGCACAATGTGGACAAGCGATTCAAAAAGGTCTGTAGTGAAAAGGCATGCTAACGTACAGCAGATACATACAGCCCACTTACTTTGGAATGCTTGGAAAATAGCAATTGCTATTCAGGGGTTATTTCAAGCACATGTAGACGAGGGCAGCAAAGAGCATCTGAGACCCATATATAATCTTCTCTTAACGCATGCTGACCTGCATGCAAGAACCTGCACATGCAGTACAACTATGGCTGCATATATACCTGAGAAGCAGTATAGCTACCTTACAACCATTCCAAAGTAAGTGGAGTCCATCTGCTGCTATGCCTTTTCACTATCAGCTTACTGTACACAAAATGCCTTCCATTCTGTTCTCATGACTGAAAATGGCTTGCAATTGCATGCCTCACATACACCATAGCTAGAACAGTACTAACAGCATACAACTGTGCATACGTATACCTCACAGAATATTCTCATTATGTGCACAAATATACATACAGCCGTATAGTAGCTTAATTCATGAGCTTGCATGCGTGTAGTAACTGCTGCATTCTAGTTACTGTACTAGTTCTTCAACTCATTCTGTAGCATGCAGAAGTCAGCAATGTACATGTTTTGTGTATGCCTGCACACACAGAAGCACACATGTACACCTTGCTGAAGTCTGCATGCAAGCATGGTGTGCATATAGGCAGATGAATGTTCATGTACTGTTTGGTTGATGCCTGCATGGGAGTATGTGCAAAGCAAAGTGTTTATTCATCTTGCAGCATGCAAGCTAATTAAATTTGGAGCAATGGACAGTCCTTAAGCTTGCCCCAGGCTGAAGTGATTTCCACAACATTATGTTCCTAGCCTGAAACCTACAGTACATTTGTACAGTTTGTATATGGCACCATGAATGTCAATATTGATATTATGAATATGATCATACATTCATTTCTTGGGTTAACAGTGTTAAGCAAGTCTGTTAACTTACAACTCTGTTAAACCATGTTAAGTAAGCTGTTATTGCAAGTTATAAAGATCTTTTACAACTCTGCTAACTAAGGCAGTTGGTTCAGTGCCAGTTGTCATCTAAAATTGTTTGTTTGCATGGGAGAAAGTACAGTGCCTCACTGTACTGCTCATGCACTATGAAACTAAACAGCAAGATACTTCAAATGTGCAAGACACACACTTTGAATTGGCTAGTCATTCTGTGATAACACTCTCTTAAAGTATTTATAAAATTCAGCGTGCAGCTGTAGTCTGCTACATGTACATGATTGTGTATGCATGGACACGCAGAAGCACATATGTACGTCTTGCCAAAATCTGCATGGTGTGCATGCAAGGAAGCTGAATGTCACTGATTGATAGTTATATCTATTCATTCCTTGCTTTAACGATGTCGAGCAAGTCTATATAATTATTATATTAACTAACAACTCTGTTAAACCCTGTTTGCACAGGATAACAAGATCTTGCACAGTTCAGGTAAATGTAAGGCGGTTGATGGTGTGAAGGATTCGCTAGCCAATTGAGCTAGACCTCTTTCGCATTTGGGCATGAACGGAAGAAATTGCCTGGGGAGAGACTAAGGATTCGCATGATGTAATGTGCCAGTTAACAGCAAAGAAGTGAATGAGCATAATAACTCACACCTTCAACATTGCTGATCAAAGACTTGCTCATAAATACATAGAGTTTATTGGAACAGCAGAACAGTGTGTGTGCATGTGTGTGTGTGTATGTGTGTGTGTGCGTGCAAGTGTGTGTGTACAAATCCGCAGATTGCGTGTGACACACGTGATCAGGCAGACTACAGCAATCAAGGCATTTTGAACTGCAGAAGTGTGTCAATATCAAAGAGCTAGGTTGCTCCGTCTGTGTACATGTTTCATTAGCATGTGACTAGTCCTGTGGACTGGGTTGCTAGGTTCTGTTACATACTTGGGCACTTCAAGGCACACACTTATATAAAACACTTCACTTTACACACGTTGGCGCAGTAAATGTACATAGAATGATAAGTGGCAGTGCCCTATATAAAGAGTTATAAATTCTGCACCACAAAGTAATTATTTGTAATGCTGTTACAATTGTTTGTTCCCTAATTACTCCTTCAGTTTGAACAGATGATCCTGAAATGTGGCAGGATTACAAAGAGGTGTATATAGCGAGAGTAACACGGTGGAGCTGAAATTTGGTTTAAAGTCGTTCCCTTCGAGTTCTTACCATTTTTATGGTCACCACCATAGCTAGGAGATAGGGAAAAGATTGTGTTTCGTTGTTCGAACTCCTCCTTCAATTTTCTACCAATCTTTACCAAGCTTGGAAGAGTATATCACAGCAATCCAGAAGGTGACCTAAGGTGGTTAGCGCCTTTGCCACTGGACTCCTTTTGATGAAATGAATTAACATTAATAAATTCTGTACGCAAAGAGATTTACGGAGTGAGTCAACAGAATGCTCCCAATAAGTGGGCAGTTTTGATTGATTAAACACTCAAATTATGAACCATAGACTGTGGGGGAACCCACCCGAAGGGCGGGTATTCAATTAATATATCACATATTAATTGTAATATTCCTAGGCTATTTTACTAGGTACTGTAAGTTTGCAAACGCATATAAACTACACTATTGGGTACAGCTAGTGCAATGCAGTTCTACCATGTGAATTAGGCTTGAAACTATATCATTGACCCCTGATAGTAGCTACATAGCAATGAGTTTGGATAACATATAATTAAGGGTCGAACGAATAACCGAATAGTCGAATATTCGTTCGATAGCCTAATATTCGAAGGATAATTTTATTCGTTTGAATATTGGTGACGCTTAATGACGTTGTAAAATGGCTGCCAACCACATAAAACTCGTTTCGCTCCTGAATCAGTCGATATCTACCGAACGAAACACTATATCACTATAACACTATATCCTATCTTTTTTGGATTACGCAGAGACTGCAGAAAAATGCTTTCTGTCAGGTCAAATTCGCCCCTTCTGCTCTTTATCCGACTTTCTCCTCCCATTTACGGTAATCGCTCCACAGAAGACGGTCATATTTGGTAATCACTTCCGGTGGAACGAAATTCATTCATTGGAAGCAACAAATAGTCGAACTTGATATAAAGTAATCGTTCGACCCTTACATATAATAATACAATACGAACAGTCAACATTTCATTTGATTTAAAGTATAATAATACATAGCTATAGGTCAACTAAAATGCCAAGCAACAATCAACTCAATGTGGACACTATTCTCATAAACATCTAGAAATACAATACAAAACTGTGACTATAAGATAACCTCTTTGAACTCCCAAAGTTAGCAAGTGCATCTGCTGCATGTCTATTTACTGTCATCTACAAACATGCTTTGGACATTGCTGCTATGCTGGACAATCTGACCCTCGTACTGATCATCCTCGGCATTCATACATCCTGTTGACCCAGGTTCCTTCTTGCAATTAGCGCAGATTTCTTCTGAATTAAAAAAATCCAGGCCATGTTCGCTTGCCAGTCCTCTTCTGATGCACTCCTGCAAATCCAAGAACTATAATATGTGCTATGCCACCAAAGAACTTCGCAAGCTTTGAGTGCTTGGGGATGAAGGTAGGGTGACACTTGCCATAGCTACTGTCGAGGAATTGATCCCCAGTTCTAACAACCATGAGAGTGCCATCTGGTTGTTTGTATAGCGAACTTGCACACTTGGCGCATACTTCCTTGGAAAACTCCGGCTGGAATGCCTTGTTTCCCCCGTGAACTTGAACCTTTTTTAGGCCGTTAACCAGTGTTATACCATCAGTTTCCAATGAAATGAAAAAGACGGGAGGGCAAGGAGGGGGCTGCTGAGAAATTTTGCGATCTCTGAATGCAAGCTCAACAGCCACTTTAAAAACCTTTTGCAAAGCTTCTTCTTTTGGCGCATATTGCGGGGGAATGCCTTCTTCTATGGTGGAGATTAACACGATGTTCTTGAACAAATTTTCTCCAAAAAAGTGCCACATTATGCCAATCTCATCCTGCAGAATTTTGTCTGCTCTCTGAGCGGTACCGCGGAAAGGTAGAAAATATAAAACTCTGTCGAATTTCAGATCCAGTTCGCTGGAAACTCCGGCTATGTTGCGCGCTACTTTGAGATTGCCAAGATTTAAGTCGCCTTTGAAATCACTACCGGCAAATCCTTCAGAATCGAGCACTCGCACCACACCACCGTCCTTTAATTTGGAAACCAGCAGCTCGCAACCATGAGTGACCGACCCAGTATCGGGATTCGTAGCAAAATTCAGAGGGCTCTCTGCCTCTTTCTGTGGCCATATCCGCTTTACGTCGCCGTGTCCATGGGGATTCTCTAATGTCCAGGCATCGAGCAGCTTGTTTCCGGTAGCACTCTTCCCCATGCCTGTCCTTCCAACGAGCAAAACAGTAAACGAAGTGTTGGCGGCGGCCATCCCACGGGTTCCACTCCCGGATATAATGCAGACTCTCAATAGAGCGATGCAGTAGGCTCGCTGCTTTTAAAGTGCGCGTGCATGCATGCAGTGGGTGGAGTCAATACGTCTTTCGCCGCCGAATGATGAAACGCGTGCACGTGGACTATACAGCATCACTCCATGCAGCTGAAAGAAGTTCCTGGAGTAGACCGAATCATGAAGAGCATGCAAGGTTATTGATCGCATTATAGCTACTTGGCCTCGCTATGCTCATTGCTTCACAATAATTATCATACTTTTTTGATACAATATCCATCAAATATATACATGCAAGGAAATAGTCTCTAGATGCAGGTATATACTTACATAGTCATTAAACACTTATGCATGACAAGTCTATACAGTGACTAAAAATACTATAAACTAATAATCACTCATACTTAATACTTAGTTTTTGAAATGCATAGTATCCTTCAGTGTAACAAAATGCAATAATTATGATCACTTTTACTGTGTGCATGTAGAAACAATTAGATAGGCTACAACTAAAAGACACAATACTACAAGAACTATACACAAATGAATTAGTCAATGACTGCATAGTCTGCAGCTGGATGTAACATGCATATGTAAAAGTCCTTAATGCTGAATTGCAGCCATGGGATTCTTAGCCATGTGCTCGACTATAATACCATTAATGTAGTTGGTCCCAACATCTAAGCAGCCACTATTTCCTCGTTTCTTGTTGCACTTAATGCAGTATTCTTGAAAAGAAATGATCTTTGTATATTGACATATTAAGTCTGCACCTGCTCTTTTCGCAAAATGAGGATGACATTTATCAGCTTTAGCACTTATAGGGATATGGCTACCACTGGCAACTGCAACTTTTGAATCTACTTGTAAACGCATGTGAGTACAGCATTTGATGCATACATCAGATCTCAACTCCAAGCCTCCATCTTGTAGAATAGGAATGGCATCGTTAATTTTGCTCATGATGTCTTCAAAGGAATCATCGAGTGCAACGAATATCACATTGGGGTTTATAAAATCATCCTCCGCAACACCATAGCTTTGCCAGACATCCTGGAGGGCTGTTTTGAGCACGCTGTCTGCTTTCTTCCTCAGTTGTCCGCCATCTCTAAGTAGTGATTTCATGGTATCATCTTGAAATTCAGTTGGTGCAGTGAGTACAAACACTAGCCGTCTCCAAATGCCTAGGTTTTCCCCAAAGTAGTGGTGCATGATGGCAATCTCGTCCTTCAGTACACGATCTGCCCGTTGAGGTGGTCCACGGAAGGGTACGAAATACAACACATGGCGAAACGTGAGCTTAAAAGCCTCTTGAAGCTCTGCAATCTGGTGAATTAACTGCAAATTTGCTTGAATGACAGGAAGAGAGCTTTCTGAAAGGGCAAATCCGGGTGTGTCGAGTACCCTGTTCTTGGATTTCTTGCTGATGATCAACTTCGGCTGTAATGTCAACGAATGCGCATCCTCCCCAACAGGAAAGTGCAAGGGCTCCGTTTCTGCTTCCTTGATGCCTCCTCCTGGCTGGGTTCCCATCATCGTAGATTGACCCGAGTGTGCATCTGGAATCCCTTTGTAAGTGGGTTGGCTATGGTCAGTTCGTGCCAAGCACGTAGCCGCCGGAATGGGCACGTCGACCAGTAGTCCGCTGCCGGTGTTTCCCTGCACTGGAACGCCCTTCACCGAAGAGGAAGTTGGCGATTTGTTTGTTGATTCATTGGTTACCAGACTATCGAGAGCAGTCAGGGAAGAGCTTGCGCCCTCTTCATTTGGGTATGTCAAGTCACTTTCCGCGATACCACGGCCGTCTCGTGAACCATCCCTGTTCAGGCCGAGCAGTACGTTTCCAATGGTACTCTTCCCCATTCCAGTTTTCCCCAGCAGCAAGATATCGCAGTATTCTGCAGTCATACTTCTCCTGACGTGACGAACTTCAATCTTGCAAGCACTAGCTACGAATGTGCACGAACTTCAAGGCGTGTGCTCCTATTATAATAAATATTAGTACTATTACATAGTGTGACCTCGCCTATAATGTCCTAGCGTGGCGAGGCTCTTAATCCAGTCGAGGGCTCGCTTGGCGTCTGCATATATGACATTGTACGCTTCAGGTACGCGATTAGTGTATCGCTACAGGAATGCAGTTAAAAATATGGCGCTGGCAGAGCCTTTTATAATTACTGCCATCCCGCTTCTTCAACAGCGATCCATGCGCAATACCCTTTCAAATGCATTGCGTAGAAATACCTATATCACATGGCCAAGGTCAGAGTATATATGGCATAGGCCCTTCCTAAAAGTACCTTCCATCTGATCCTACATCATGCCACATTTTAGGTAGGTCTCAGGGTGCTTCATAAGCCCACACTTGTGCTGAACAATATCTCAGTAGTGCCAGTTACTTCACACCTTGTTTTATAGCTAGCAGCACTAACTGCTGAACTCGGCTCTATATGCTGTATGCCTGTCAAAGGGCATTCTGTAGGCACGGACAGGGCAGCTATGTATATCAGCTATGCATACTGTTCACTGTATATTATAGAGGCTGCTGAGTTAGCTTACAACTAGTAATAATACCTGTCAGTGAGAATCCATTCAAAATTGGTGCCATTGGAAATCCGTTATAATTATTTCCGCGTATAGTCCCTAGTGAAAACCGAACCTCGTACATTATTTCCTAGAAAATATATTATAACAATTTTTGGTACAGCTTCCTGTGCAGTCATGCTATATCCCCGACCACCTACTTTCTAAACAGTCTATAAAAGCATGCTTATAGCTCACACAAAGTTGCGAGATTCCATGTCCAAGCAGATAATTATATTAATGAGAGAAGCTGGTAGACTGACGAGCACACAAACAACTCCATTAATTGTCCCTCTTCTCCACCCCGAACCTATGTATGTACATCTATACTATGATTCATTATTTAGGGTCCCTCACCACTACACACCCCGTCCTGGTGTCATCATGGCAGATATAACTACATGTTAGCCTACCCAATGTATAGGCCACGAGTTGGAGGTTTGCCCCAGTTGGAGGTTTGCACATAACATATGTATATAGCTACACTACTGTGCTGACTGCATGCATATACTTAAGTGGACTATATGTGGACCATGTAGAGCATTTTATTTATGTTTCATTATAATAATATCATTACTAGCTGCAATGCCCACTTCAGCAAGCCCTGTAAGAGGGTCCAGTGTGTCCTCCAGTAGGTGGTCAAGTGTATACAGTAGCTAAGGTGGTCGAGTGCTTCCTGTAAGGTGGTCGAGTGTATTGTAAGATTATATGCATAGTTCCCATAGATTATAGTTTCTACATGCAAAGGATACAGCAGATTTAGGCAATCTTGCAACAGGCTCCTAACCTTTGGGCAGTCATTACCTAGGATACAAACTGTGTAACATCATAGTTGTGTACAGTTTTGGTTCGTAACCTAGGTAACGACTACCCACTGTTTGGGTAGTCGTTACCTAGGTTGTTGCAAGATTGTGCGAGTCTGCTGTAATAGGAAAGCAGCTAAGTTGTCCTCATCAGCTTCGTCCTGATGCTCTTGCATAAATGCTATATAGCACTGGCTCTCTGTGGCTCTTCTATGCATGCCTAACATCTCCTGCATCCTCTATCTTGCCAATTCCAAATTCTTTACATACTATTTCTTCTCTGACTACCCCCGCCATCTCCCGGCAGGGTGTATAAGCTGCTGCTGCTGTTGAAGGCATAGCCCACTTCTAAGTGTTCTCCTGAGGACATTTCAGTTGATTCCCCACCACCATGGATGGTTGAGGCAAAGAGACAAGCTGAGAAGCTTGCATGCCCCACCCCTGTCACCCATGTGGGCATTGGCAACACTAGCTATTTACCTCATTCAAACTCATTATACTACAAAACTGTAGCTACAGCTGTATATATCCTTGCTTAATTTAATGTTCCTTATACTGATTAGTTTACCAGATTGCAATACAGTCACAGTAAGCATGCATGGAAAGGCCAGTATAGGATTACATTTGAAATTGGAGATTTAAGTTGAAAATATTATGTATGCTGAAACTAGTGAGGATCACTCCTTCCCATGCATGGGTGTGACCTTCACACCAAAGTGGTTTGGAGTGAACATCACACTGATAATTGATGTGCTCACAGATGAGTCACACCAATTATATCACCAATTAAGGTCTAGTGGAGTTTGTTCCCTCCCCTATTATGAGAGGTTAGGTAAACTATGACTTAAAGTCAGACATACATCCTCCAACTGCAGCCCCAAAATTGATTCATGGTGGTGTGACAAGGGAAAAACACTATTCATGCAGGGGCGTAGGGAGGGGGGTTTCTGGGGGTTTCAGGAAACCCCTTTCAAAATTTAGTACCAATAAAACTGCAGAGAAGTAGCTACTGCAAACTTAGCTGGTGCTTGAGGTAGTGCAGCCAATGGCCTTTTTGTAGCTGGTGCACTATAGGAGACAGGTGTCGTTCGAATTTACATCATTTCCCTCATGATTTTAGTTGCAAAATGACAACCTCGTGTTTGGCGGCCATTTTGATGATTTAAAATGACGTCATTCTTAGCATAAACCGGAAACCCTCTTATGAAATTCCTATTCATGGTAAACAAGTGGACATCAAAGCACAATGAAAAATATTTGAAGTTTACTTACATTATTCACAGTTGGAGAGCATTTCACATTGCCATAGCAACTGCACATCAGCAAGACCAACGCTTGGCAGCAGCTAGTGTTGAACCAAAGAATGATCTTTGGTTGGACCTTCCCACCAAAGATTAAACAGAGGTATATTTCACTGACAAGAATGATGAAGAAGGGTTGACAGATATGTGTAAAAAGGAGCTTCCAAGTGGACACGAGATACAGCCCTCTGCATACTGATTTACAGCAAAGTAGGCTTGAATCAATCCATGCACATAAAAATAGAAGCTTACAATATAATAGGAAAGTTTAACCATCAGGATGATTACAAGCGGAGGTGTCCATTTTTCAGGGAGGTCCTCTCCGCGTATATTTGCACCATTTTCTGCTAAGGACCCCATCTGTCTTGCATGGTGTCAATGAAAGATACGAAACTGAATGTTTCTCAGTGCACGCAGCTAGTATTCACTTCACGTGAGCTGGCCTTGCATGCAAAAGACAGTATAGTAGTTAATTTTAGCAGACATTGCTATTTATGATTAACTGTGTGTAGGTGCTTAGCTACGTAGATTGTACATTTACTAGCCGGTCGACAACCACCTTCGGCTGGCTTCCCTGCTCTGGCACGTCGACGCCTTTCTGCCGACGCCAGCTTGTTGTGCGACAGCCCGGTGTGTTGATCAATGTCAGCTGGGCAGTATGCTGGTATCTGCGGGCATCATGTGTGCATGCATGGCATGTGAGTATGCAGGGGGAGCATTAAGCAGATTGTGCTATTATATAGCATGGAGTGCCAGCAAGTGGAGCACATGCCAGTGCACATAGTAAGGGACAATGCTATGCCTGCAATATAGTGTATGTAATTAATGCTATCATGTTCAACCTACTGGCTAAAGGCATGCATGT
Source organism: Ianthella basta (assembly GCA_964019415.1). NCBI lineage: Eukaryota > Metazoa > Porifera > Demospongiae > Verongiida > Ianthellidae > Ianthella > Ianthella basta. The sequence goes on along the minus strand of OZ025870.1, from coordinate 1,587,930 downwards.
GCGTGGTGGTGATTCATGTATGTACTGAGGACGAGGCTGTGCAATGATATGGTGTATAGCTATGTAGATTGTCTGTCTGAAAGAGCATGTGTAATTCTTTAACTTAGTCACATTGGCTGCACCAACGCCAACAGTAAGTGAAAGTAGGTGACACATCTTCACCCCTGGGCGCACTAAAAGCGGAATACTCGGGTAATTGGGTGGAAACTAGAACCATGTTCTTAAAGACGCCTTTACCAAGTATCTCCCATATTACACCCATCTCGTCCTGCAAGGCCCGGCCTGCATGCATCCACTCTTCTCCAGAGCGGTGCGGAAGCGGTCAAAGTGTATGTACATGTTCTCCTTAGTAATATATATCTTGACCAGTTCGTTCACTCTGGCCATGTTTCTCTCACGGTATCTCTATGATCGCTAATACGAGAGTATTCCACATCGATCTGTCAAAACTGGGTGAAGAGCAGGCAAGACGTTCTAGACTATGATACCATATCACAGGTTTTGGTGGCATTGCCTTAAAGCAGTGGGCTGCAGCTGGGTACAGACTATATTCCCACATCTGAGATTCCTCCCAAAATGCTCCAGTATATATATAGTCGTCTCAAGATCATGAACTGGCAATAATATCCTACTGTATAAGCCATGGCCAAGTCCAGTCGTCATTGTTACATTACAGTTAAATTATAACGCTCCTGCTGCATGAGATCAACCAATAACTTGCCACACCACTTGTTTTGTTTCCAATTCCCCTCAGCTAGCTAACCTGGGAAAACACTCATAATCAGTGTTCATCACATGTGCACAAAAGCGCCAGCAACTGATTAGCTAATCATTGCAACCAAATACATAGTCCTGCTACAGCCAGATCCATGCATGCAGCTGATCACAGATACATGTATAATTACACACAATTATACATAGCTACATGTACGTATGTGTGTGTAGCTAGCTAGTTATCTTTGCAATGGCTCGAGCTCCACATTCAACTTTATCTCTGCGAGGGAGATACAAAAGATAAACCAAATGCCCAGGGCACAGAGGGTCTAGCAGTCTGAACTGGGGCCTGACCAGCTCAAAGATCAGGCTACTCACAGGGTCGATCATGTAATGCTAACAGTCACCCCACCCAGGGAGAGGAGGGGAGGGGAGGAGAGGGGATCAATCCGGAGGGGAGGGAGAGGAGGGAGAGGAGGGGAGGGAGAGGAGGGAGAGGAGGGGAGGGAGAGGAGGGAAGGGGAGGGGAGAGGAGGGGAAGGGAAGGAGAGGAGAGGAGGGGAGAGGAGGAGAGGGGAGGGGAGGGAAGGGGAGGGAAGGAGAGGGGAGGGGAGGGGAGATGAGAGAAAAAAGAAACTATATGGCACGGTGCAGAAACAGCACTATAGTATATTCACAAACATTGCATGCACAAAACATATATGTACACACACACGCACACACACACACACACACACATGCACACACATGCACACAGACATAGACACACACACACACACACACACACACACACACACACACACACACACACACACACGAGCAGTTTGATGCATTTCCGCTTTGTACTCAAGTGTTGGCTGTGAACCATTTTTATGTGTAATTTTATTATGTATATGTAGCGTTACCACCAGCCATGTACCTATTGTGGTAGAGCTGAAGTGTTTTCTATCCAATTCTATTCCTGTACCTAGTGTGTCCCTTTGTTTGATATATTCCCGCATTTTATCTACAGTATGCATATAAGCTGCAATTTATATAAAATATTATGTATACCAATCCATTATATAAGGCGGCCAGTGGAATTTATTGAGTGTGGCCACAACTGCAACCAGATGAGAGAGGTGAGTTTACTTTACTAGAAGGTCCTCAGCTAGTATGGGTGGCTAGGTAAACTAGAACCTGTGGCCAGACAGTCCTCTTTGAACTTGTGGCTAAAGTTGACATTGTGATGGTGTGTGACTGAGAAAACAATAATAAGCAATTGCACAGCAAAGTGTCATGAATAGTATCACATGCCTCTTGAGACTTACTTGGAACACCAAGCGAATTTCACTGGGGAATATGGCACCCCCAGAGAGTCCGGCACCCCCAGGGATTCCGGCACCCCCAGGGATTCTGGCATTCCCTGGAAACATGGGATAATGGCACTAAATCCCACTGGTCTTCTTCACCCTGAAGAAGACCATAGCATCTGGTCGAAACGTCGGCAAGGTTTTCAACCCTGTTGTGAAGCTGGTATTGGAGACCCAACTCTTTCTGATGCTTGAGCCAGCTGAGAAGCCCTCACTTCATTCCCCTATACTGTTCAAACATAGCTCGTCAAGTATTCTCCGTACCAGCTATGTCTGCACTAGTTGTGCGTGCATTCAGTCGGGCAGGCAAGACTTTGAAGCCATGAAAATGTCGTTGCATGCTTCCAAAACATGCAATGCAAAAACTTACAAGCTCATTAATGTCAGGCTGTTGTTAGCAGGTTTATGGAATCAGGAGTGGTCTTCAGTACAGTCATAAAGTTTCTACACATCTGGGAGCCAAGTCATATGGCTCCCCCTCCTCCCACGTCACTTGTGGGAATTCAACCTCATCAGTGTCAATTAAATTACTGCTAACATGTCCTGGAGTGCAGAGCCATGCAGGATCACACAAGGCCTATAGACTTCTATAGGCATGCATGCATATTCAGTGGTACAGACATCTGTCATAAATTGTGACATGACACAGATACACATCACTCTGTAGTGGTCCACGTGCACAAATGGGCAAACATGCCTTGTTGCAGTCAACATTCCTGTGAGTTGTTTGTAGTAAGAACAAAAGCACATTCCACACACAGGAGCTCAGGGCACATGGGCAAGGTGATGAGCTCGCTGTATATGTATTGCTGATGCAGCTCTTTATTATAGTCTCATTTGTATAAATACAGTGCAAGTTACAATATACACCACTAATCTAAAGTAAATAAATAAATAATATAATACAATTCCCAGGGGGGTTGGCGCCCCTCATGAACATGTGCTAGGTGTGGCTTTGAAGTATGGAAGATTTTAAGACTTTTTAATGAGGCAGAATTAATTAGGTCTTTATTCTTCTACAAGCAGCCCGCAAAATGCTAATATAAATGTGCATAGAACACTTAATGTATGGTGCGTTTATATTGATGTATAGTGCTATCTTCTATATTAATGCAACTGGGCTCATTGCAATGTGAAACTTGGTGGACACGTCCAAGTGGTCCACCTTCCTATGTTATTAGTGGGATTTCTTAATTAGCCTCAAAATGGCCGACATATGTGAGGTGTATGATGTATTCAACCAGCCAGGCCCGCTCAGTCATGACACTTGGTGGACCTAGCCAGATAATCCAACTGTTCATGTCATTAGCAGGATTTCGTAATTAGTCGCAAAATGGGCGAGAAAAGTGAGATCCATTGCATATCCCACCAACCCAGCCCCGCTAAGTCGTAATACTAAGTGGACACTAAGATGGCCCATTTGCTCATGTCATTAACAGACAAGTTTCACGTTGCAATGAGGCCAGTTGCATTAATATACAAGATGCCACTATGCATCAATATAAATGCACCATACATTATGTGTTCTCCTATGTGCATTTACATTAGCATTTTGCGGGCTGCTAATGCTGGACCAGAGCAGCACCCACATGTACACCTGCTCACAACTACCCAACCACAACATGCAGCTACTGCCGCCACATAGATATATACAACCACCACCACCGCCGCCACAGTACTACTTACAATACATGCATTCTGTATATGTACCAGAGTTCTAGGAAAACGACTGCCGCCACCACCATCACCACCACATCAAGCGCTGCCAGATACTACCACTGTTTAACCTTGCTTGCTTGTAAGCTCCTGTGCAGTCCCCACTGTGCAAGCCACCACCACATACACCAGACTAGCGGCACCAATTGGTCATAGAAACAGCCTACCCGTGCAAGTTACAGCACAGCAGCACCCACATTTACCCACATGTACACCTGCTCACTACTATCCAACTACAACAGCCAGCTACTGCCACATAGACATATACACCCACCACTGTCCCCACACTAGTTAGATGGCCCATTTGCTCATGTCATTAGCAGGATTGCTTAATCAGTCTGAAAATAAAGGCGATGTTTTGAACAATCACATCTTGGCACCAATTTGTAGGCATTTGCCGCTATGCTGGAGCAGAGCAGCACCCACATGTACACTTGCTCACAACTATCCAGCCACAATATCCAGCTACTACACCACCACATAGATAAATACAACCGCCATCACCACCACCACAATGGAAGTTGCAATGAGCACACCGGTATATTATGTGCTAGAGCTGCAAGAAAACAGACCACCACATCAGGCACTGCTACCACATACTACTACCACCACCACCACACAATGCAAGTTACAATATTACGGCAACCACATGCATTCCTAGATGAAAATCACTGCCACCACTACCACCCAACAGTGCAAGTTACAATATCGCAGCCACCACCTTTGAGCCAGTAGAGTATCCGCGCTAGGTGGTCATAGAAAAGACCACCACCAGTGCAAGTTACAGTAGCCACCACCACATGTGCCAGTAGAGTTTCTGTGCTAGTTGGTCATAGATCACCACTGCAAGTAACAGTGGCCCCAGGCCAGCACATAGTCTCGCATAGCCAGACCGCTTCTCCCCTCCATTTTATATTATGACGTCATCGTCGGGGAAAAGGGTCTGGTACATTGCCCGATGATGTCATAATATAAAATGGAGGGGAGAAGCGGTCTGGCTACGCGAGACTAGCCAGCACACACACTATTCGCACTACCACATATGCCAGAAAGTAAATGCGCTCAATGGCTGAAGAAAAAGACCACCAGCACATGCAAGTTACAGCCGGTCAGAACCTGCACCGCTGCCATTGGAGTGCATGCTGCAGCAAGCAAATGTAACTTGCCTAAGGGCATGCCATTGAATTTCTTCCCATGCATCCTCAATTCAATGGCATGCTTGCACTGGTGGTGGTCTTTTTCTATGACCAACTAGCGCAGATACTCTACTGGCACATGTGGTGGTAATCAATGTATATAAAATGTACCTTTGCACATTTTGTTTCTTGAGCTTTGAACAAAACAAATGAAAGACAGTCTTTATACTCTTCCAGAGCTAGATGTGTTTGCTAATTTGTGCTATCATTATGAAATTTTGTAATTATTATAATTATAGATTATGACCATATAATAATGACAGTGTTTCATATGAATGACGAAGTAATGCACCATAGCTGATGCTCTAGTGACCCAAATGACCTCAATCCTCTAGGACCTCATGTTGTAAACATGTTTGTAACGGGACAGCTCCAGACTGTGGTTAGCAAAGCCTTACCACCTCTCCTCCATCCTTCACGGGGCTTCTACCTCATTAGTGCAACATGTCCCACAGTGTAGAATTGAACAGGTATTCAGAAAATCAATCGACGTCTATATAGCTACAAACATGTCATACATACTGCATAACCTGCAGTGACATACATCATTCCATATATACTAAGACACATGCATTTTACATGGACTAATGCCGTGTTAGGACCAATCAGGAGAGACTGCTACAGTTTACTGCCTCACATGTATTATCTTTCTGTTGCAATAGCTGACTACATACACAGGTACACAGCATACTCCCGGTGAAGAGTACTAGTATACATGTACACTATAGGATGTTCAGCTGCTAACACAAAAAATGTGCACAATTCCACCCCTTCAGCACTGGTCCTGTAATTCCCATTGAACATGTATTGCTATATTATTATCACTGCATTTCAAACTAGCTCACTGCTATTGTAGTGCTCTGACACAATGTCATCATGACACTACTGCACGATATATGCACATGCACGCAAGCACATTAATTTTGTGCAAAGGTTGCTACAAGCAAACATGATCTGTGCCAGTGATTGTGGTATGAGTTGTCAGTTGCAGTGAAGAAGCCTGCTAGTTGACAGCCCTCACATAGGAGAATAACACTGGTAATCATATGCCAATTTAGGCTATACCTCTATACCAATATGTTGTGCATCCTCAGTATTGGCTCACAGTGTAACGACTAATTCCAATGGCAAGATAACTATCACTTAACATATGTACCTGTGCCTGCCTCAGTTATGAAGCAACAGTATACCATACGAATATTATATACAGCAGTGAGTTACCATGGTAACCATGTATGAATAAGCATTCGTACTATTGACTCTCATCAGAACACATTCAGCATACTCACAACCTTACAGCACTTCAGACAACAGTATATAGATCATTACTATACAGATACACACTATGTAGGCCATGATCTGTGGCCATGCAATCATGGTCTATTGTGTATACTAGCTGAATGCCTGCCCTACGGGCAGGTTGCCAGCCTCTTGCAAGCCAGTGAGTCGGTACCTTGCCAGTTTTGAACTATCTGCACAGGTAGCAACTGAGGCTGGCTGCTATATAACGACAGTAGAGTTAAATTCGAACGTTTGCCGACAACGAATAAGATTTTCCGTTACCAGAAGTCCTAGAGACCGATAATTAAAAATGGCGTCTCGACCCACGGAAAGAAAGGAAGCGCTTTCTCCCCCCACTCCCTTAACGGCCATGGCTCGTATCAAGTACGCCAATGACCGGTAGTGGAAGGGCCGGTCGACAATGTTAAAAATGGCGTATCGGCCCGGGAGAATTGACGAAGGACATCTCCCTCTTCGGCCGCAAGGCAGCTAGGCGAACAGCACCCCGCTAAGAACATGGCCCCCCAGCTCCTCAACTGGCACGGAGCATCTCGAGCCGATTCCTGGGAAGGGGCCAATTTTATGGCTGAACAAACATACATAAAAATTCTAGATCCCGTGAATTATAGTAGGATGAACAAATGCAAGCCATGAGTTATATACTAAGTAGTCATTGCACAATCATTGAGTTGTTTGTTTGATATTCCAAATGCGCACATGCAGGATTTGGCAACGAGCTCTAGATTATATAAGTCAGGCACAATCATGTACTTTTCTTGCATAACATTGCTTGTAAACTGCATTATCAATGCATTATCGATCTACATACGTACTTCCCTACGTAAGACTCACATTAACATTTATCAGTGTATATTTAACATTATATTAGTTTATAAGCATGCATGCATGCACTATTACCTGATTGCCAGCGCATCAGATCCTTGATAGCTTGCACACGAGAAAGCTGCCAACAGAGTGCCAGATGGAGTGCTTCTGCTCAGAATGGGCTATGATATGGATCACTGCAGTGGGAGGGGCCAGGGCAGTGATCTCTTTCTGCATACGCTCAGCAAAGCCTGGGAACATTGTATTACCAAGGAGAGAGCATGCTTAATGTTAAGGAGTAACTGCTACTGACTGTAATTTTGCGAATTTTCTAGTGATTGGAATTATTGAAAGTTGGATATTATTGCAGAAGTAATTGTATTAATAGTTGATTACATTCTTGTTTGATAATCATAAATACACAATTACAAGCTATTTCATTCCTCCTCCTTGACTACCAAAACACAGACTGTTGACTCTACTGTTCAAACCTAGCTCGTCAAGTATTCGCCACAGCTACCAGCTTGGAACACCAAGCGAATTTCACTGGAGAATATGGCATCCCCAGAGATTCTGGCATCGCCTGGTAACATGGGTTAATGGCACTAAATCCCTGCATGAAAATTACATGCAATTACATTCATCCTCCTTGGCTACCAAAACACTAGACTGTTGAAAGAAAAATCTAAAGATTGCCTACTATTCAAACATAGCTCGTCAAGTATTCTCCGTACCAGCTATGTCTGCACTAGTTGTGCGTGCATTCAGTTGAGCAGGCAAGACTTTGAAGCCATGAAAATGTCGTCACATGCTTTAGAAGCATGCGACGCAAAAATTTACAAGCTCATTAATGTCAGGCTGTTGTTAACAGGTTTATGGAATCAGGAGTGGTGTTCAGTACAGTCATAAAGTTTCTACACATCTGGGAGCCAAGTCATATTGCTCCCCCTCCTCCCACGTCACTTGTGGGAATTCAACCTCATTAGTGTCAATTAAATTACTGCTAACATGTCCTGGAGTGCAGAGCCATGCAGGATCACACAAGGCCTATAGACTTCTATAGGCATGCATGCATATTCAGTGGTACAGACATCTGTCATAAATTGTGACATGACACAGATACACATCACTCTGTAGTGGTCCATTCACATGCACAAAGGGGGCAAACATGCCTTGTTGCAGTCAACATTCCTGTGAGTTGTTTGTTGTAAGAACAAAAGCACATTCCACACACAGGAGCTCAGGGCGAATGGGCAAGGTGATGAGCTCGCTGTATATGTATTGCTGATGCAGCTCTTTATTATAGTGTCATTTGTTTAAAATCAATGTATCAAAAAATGTACCTTTGCACATTTTGTTTCTTGAGCTTTGAACAAAACAAATGAAAGACAGTCTTTATACTCTTCCAGAGCTAGATGTGTTTGCTAATTTGTGCTATCATTATGAAATTTTGCAATTGTTAGAATATGACCATATAATAATGACAGTGTGTCATGTGAAAGACGAAGTAATGCACCATAGCTGATGCTCTAGTGACCCAAATGACCTCAATCCTCTAGGACCTCATGTTGTAAACATGTTTGTAACGGGACAGCTCCAGACTGTGGGTAGCAAAGCCTTACCACCTCTCCTCCATCCTTCACGGGGCTTCTACCTCATTAGTGCAACATATCCCACAGTGTAGAATTGGACAGGTATTCAGAAAATCAATCGACGTCTATATAGCTACAAACATGTCATACATACTGCATAACCTGCAGTGACATACATCATTCCATATATACTAAGACACATGCATTTTACATGGACTAATGTCGTGTTAGGACCAATCAGGAGAGACTGCTACAGTTTACTGCCTCACATGTATTATCTTTCTGTTGCAATAGCTGACCACATACACAGGTACACAGCATACTCCCGGTGAAGAGTACTAGTATACATGTACACTATAGGATGTTCAGCTGCTAACACACTAAAAGCGTGCACAATTCCACCCCTTCAGCATTGGTCCTGTAATTCCCATTGAACATGTATTGCTATATTATTATCACTGCATTTCAAACTAGCTCCCTGCTATTGTAGTGCTCTGACACAATGTCATCATGACACTACTGCACGATATATGCACATGCACGCAAGCACATTAATTTTGTGCAAAGGTTGCTACAAGCAAACATGATCTGTGCCAGTGATTGTGGTATGAGTTGTCAGTTGCAGTGAAGAAGCCTGCTAGTTGACAGCCCTCACATAGGAGAATAACACTGGTAATCATATGCCAATTTAGGCTATACCTCTATACCAATATGTTGTGCATCCTCAGTATTGGCTCACAGTGTAACGACTAATTCCAATGGCAAGATAACTATCAATTAACATACGTACCTGTGCCTGCCTCAGTTATGAAGCAACAGTATACCATACAAACATTATATACAGCAGTTACCATGGTAACCATGTATAAATAAGCATTCGCACTATTGATTCTCATCAGAACACATTCAGCATACTCACAACCTTACAGCACTTCAGACAACAGTATATAGATCATTACTATACAGATGCACACTATGTAGGCCATGATCTGTGGCCAATCATGGTCCATTGTGTATATGAACAAATGCATGCCACGAGTTTTATACTAAGTAGTCATTGCACAATCATTGAGTTGTTTGTTTGATATTCCAAATGAGCACATGCAGGATTTGGCAACGAGCTCTAGATTATATAAGTCAGGCACAATCATGTACCTTTCTTGCATAACATTGCTTGTAAACTGCATTATCAATGCATTATCGATCTACATACGTACTTCCCTACGTAAGACTCACATTAACATTTATCAGTGTATATTTAACATTATATTAGTTTATAAGCATGCATGCATGCACTATTACCTGATCGCCAGCACATATGATCATGGATGGCTTGCAGAGTCTCTCACAAGAAAGCTGCCAACAGGGAATAACATCAGTACTTCGTTTGTCTTGAATCTAATAAGAAGAAAGTAAAATATTCATTTTTATACAAAATTGCACTTTGTACAACAAGAACAAAATGTAGGTATACATACATATATACGAACATGAAGCCATACAAATATCTAAAAGTGAAAACAATATAGGGGCGCCGAAGATAGCTGAAAGAGACACACGCTCCATACAGGATTAGAATGAGAGAACGCATCAGTTCTATCATGACAGCTAAACAGCAGCTAGCATACACATACATGTATTACATTAAACAAACACTAGACAAAATGGAAAAGGCACCAAATTGGCTAGAAACACTTGTGGTGAATGATGAATGAGCTGGATTCATCATACATAATCTGGCTTACTGACCCACATCTGCTGATATGTGGACAGGGTGGCCAGGACAGAACCATTCATCCAGATGGAGTGCTTCTGCTCATGATGGGCTATGATTTTGATCACTGCAGCGGGAGGGGCCAGGGCAGTGATCTCTTTCTGCATACGGTCAACAAAGCCTGGGAACATTGTGTTACCACCAGGCAGCACAATGTTGGTGTACATGTCTCACCTGATGTCAACGTCACACCTTGTGATTCAGTTGAAGCAGATTGTGTGGATACCGGGAGCATCCGCGCCAATCAAAGATTGCTGAAACAGAGTCTTGGGGCAGCAGAACCTTTTGATTGCTACTGATGGTGATCACTTCGCCGTCAGGGAACTCATATCCCTCCATCATGCTAGAGTGAAGGCATTACCTTGGCTCTCCATAGTCAAGGGCTACGTAGCACAGTCTCTCCTTGATGTCATGAACAATCTCACATCCGGCAACAGATTTGAAAGAGTAGCCATGCCTATTCTGCAGGAGTCGCATCAAGTAGTGGGTCAGATCACGGCCAGCAAAATCCATATGAGAGATGGCATGGGGGAGAGAGTAGCCCTCATAGATGGGAACGATGTAGGTCACACCATCTCCAGAGTCAACCACAGTGCCAGTGGTGCGACCAGAAGCATACAGAGACAGTGTGGCTTGGATGGCAATGTACATGGCTGGAGTGTTGAAGGTCTCGAACATGATCTGGGTCATCCTCTTTCTGTTGGCTTTGGGACAATGGCAAGCCTCAGTTAAGAGTACAGGATAGTTCTCAGGAGACACACCCAGCTCATTGTAGGTGTGGTGCCAGATCTTCTCTAATTAAGTCATCCCAGTTGGTCACAAAACCATGCTCTATCGGATAGCTTAAGTTCAAAAGATCACTGTTGTTCAGAGCCTCATCGCCAATGTAGTAGTCTTTCATGTCTATACCCACTGTGGCACTCTGCTCAGGTCGACATGAGAGGGGAATGCACGAGCAGCGCAAGGAGCATCATCTCTTGCAAACCCAGCCTCGCACAATGCTGATCCATTGTCAATCACAACTGCAGTAACACCACTGTCTACAGTAGAGTGCTCAGATTGTACCCCTGTAGAACGGGGACAAAACGGACATCAGGTCATTATGTACATCGTCTTTAGCTCAATCAATTCACAGTCCCAATAATCATGAACAATGACTTTATCCAGCTGACATAATTCAATAAAATTATGGAAAATTTGTGTAGCACAAATGTGCGCACACAATCACACACACACACACACACACACACACACACACACACACACACACACACACACACACACACACACACACACACACACACACACACACACACACACACACACACACACACAAGAACTGTGTGCTTCGCAACAGGCTATAATTCAGAAATTCACTTGCGTCAATCTGTGACAACAGGAAGTAGTCAGGCGTTGCGTGACCCCTCCTCACGGAAGGGTCAGGTTAAATCTAATACATTGACTTGTGCGGCACGCCGCAATGGTTGCGTGCCCAATCAGATTGCAGGAAAGGTGTGAAATATTTATTGCTCGCGTGTCCGCAAATGGCAGCAGACCAGAGCATGGACCAGAGAGTGTTATACGCTGCGACGGAAGCCATCCAGCGCCTTGGTTTTTCTACCATGAAGCCAGAGCAACTTCAGGTCGTGTCTGGCATCGTTTCTGAGAGGGATGTTTTTCGCTGTTTTGCCGACCGGCTTCAGCAAGAGCCTGTGCTACGCATACTCACCGACAGTGTTCGGCCTGGTGTTGCCGGTCGAATGGACATCAATAGTCCTTGCTGTCGCTCCTTTGACGGCTATTAGGAGAGGTCAGGTAAGTGTCACGAGCCGTCGCGCATACTTGAGGCCACAAGCGAAGCATAATGTTGTGCAATAATTACATTCCATCAGAAAGGGTTGGTTCTCTAATACCAGCTTCACAACAGGGTTGAAAACCTTGCCAAGGCAAGGTTTTCAACCCTGTTGTGAAGCTGGTATTAGAGAACCAACCCTTTCTGATGCCTGAGCCAGCTGAGAAGCCCTCACTTCAATTACATTCCACAGTGCATAATTGCATTCCTCATGGACAAGGCAATCTATTAGACTTAACCTGACCTTTCCGTGAGGAGGGGTCACGCGACACCTGACTAAACAGGAAGGTGATACAAAATTATAGGCTATCTGGAGACTAATTATGAAATAACAATTTCACAGTTGTTGATACTGTAGTGCCATTGCAACATTAACAGTGCAAGCTAAGCCATTTTAGCTTCAGAACTAGCTCTCCAAGCTCATTCTGACAAATACATTGCGATGTGCTGTATGCAGTGTCATATCATTAATACAGTTGAGAACTGAAGCAATGCTAATACGGGAGGCTGTATTATGTGGAATGCGGAATATGGAATAGCGAAATAACTTTTAAATGGCTGATGACGAGCAAGTGGAAAAAACTGCCACCGACGTAGTTTCACATCTCTTGGCAGCTTCCAGATCATTGGCTGCGCGGAAAGACTCCAAAATAAAGGCTCAAAATGGAGAATATTTCTAATGTAATGGATGCAGATGCCACTTTTTGGAGACGGATAAGATGATTTTGAGGCATGAAGAATACAGAGAGTTCACCAGTCATCATAGCCAATGGGCTACTGACATCAAAGTTCGGTAATGTGTATAATCACCCCAGACAGAAGTGTCTGGGGCTGATGTGGAGGATCCAGAGATTTAATGTCATTGTGCCAGACCATCTCAAAATAGCACTTACCACCCCACAGAAGGATGTTCTCCTGCAGGAATACCCATGTAGCATCACTTTGGATTCAAGTTTTAAGGTTTTAAGATTTTTCTTTAGCTAGCTAAGCTATAGCTAGCTAGCTATGTCACTGCTGTTTGTGTTTATGCATTGTGTTCAATCTTTGGTACGTCGAAGGTAGTTGCAGGCAAAGCCATTGAATTATGCAGGATGACACACAGCCATTTTCCATTGCGCAGTTCCAGCGCAGAAAGTTATTCATTTCAATAAATCAACAGTAAGCCTGCTGCCTTCTTAATCTATGATTTCATTTGAACGCTTGGAGCTATTCTGCGCAGCCAATGATCCAGAAGCCGCCAAGAAATGCGAAACAGTATGTTGGCGGCAGTTTCTTCAACTTGCTCGTTGTCCTCCATTTTAAAAGTTATTCTGCTATTCCGCTATTCTGTATTCCGCATTCTGCATAATACAGCCTCCCATACTAATACTGGCAACAGCATAATTGGAATTGATAAAAATATATCAATCTGCATGGTTGCTATTGCCAATCACTCCAACACAAACACACACACAGTACAGATGAAACGAGATACATAAGCCCAATGATTCCATCTTTCATTTTGCATGACATTGTCAGTAAGAATGAACATTCTGGTTTCACAAAACAATAGCTTTGTACACACACTTGTTGACAGCGAAGATGTGATATGTGTCAATAGCTAACATCTCAGCCACATTCCACATTCAACACTGATAACTGGATATTCGCTTTGTGTGGAGAGTCAGAAGCAGTATCAGAGAAGACCAGCAATCTCTTCATTCTGTTTTCATTCCAAGGTGGTTAGTACATAACAGTGTTGTGGTGCTGGTAATGAGTAAGTGTAACTGACTGTAATTAGCGATTTTTTCAGTAATTGCAACTTTATTGGACTTTAGATATTTCTGCAGAATTAATTGTTTTACTAGTTGATTACATTCTTGTTTGATACCTATAAATACACAATTACAAGCTATTTCATTCCTCCTCCTTGGCTACCAAAGCACAGACTGTTGACTCTACTGTTCAAACCTAGCTCATCAGGTATTCTCCATAGCTACCAGCTTGAAACACATCAGATGATCACAACATTCATAAAGTAATGTTAATTTAATTTTTTATGGAGTACATTGAAGAGAAGTCAGACAATGTCAAAGTGTCATTGACAGCTTTATTCCTTGCGGTATTGAGCAGTGAAACCTAGCAAGTCTACTAGAACCCCTTCCTGCTCCTTCTTGGGCTGCTTCACATAATGACAGACAGATTTACTCACTAGTCATGAAAGTCAGACTCACTATACATACTGAACTGACATGTACACAGCTAGCTAGCTAGTTAAAACTCCCTTGGACATTTGAGCAATGGTGATCGTATGCATGACAATTAAAACCCGCGATGAGTGGGAAGTGCAATGAATTGCTAATGAAGACGTGCTAGTGCTCTTGATCGGCCAAAGGATGCATCACTCAACTCTCAACCTAACTAGCTAGCTAGCTAGCAGCCATATGCATTGTACGACAAACCAGACAAACCAAAACATCCTGATAAATCACCCAAATCATGGCGAACTTACTTTCGGCACTCAACATTGAGGGTATCCGTTTGCCTCGAGAGCAGAACAGAAGACATGAAATGTTGCGGAATCTTTAGTGAGCAGAATTTCAATCAGCTGATCCACTCGCTCAATGTCACAAGCTTTTCTTCGTTAATTCGGAAATACTCAGTATCTGTTAGTAATGGACGAATTGTTTGCACTACGTTGCTGGCCTGGATTCCAGTTCTTAGCGCGCTGTGATGCTTTCTGAGCAAAGTCTTTCACATCCGTTCCCTTATAGTTTCCACAAGTTCGGTGGGGCGGCCATTTTGAAGGCTATTGGGCGTCTATTTGCATGCGATGCGTTTAGACAAGCACTTTTTCAATGGCTACTCGTGCTGAGGATGACTTTGCAGCAATGGTGATTGACAACGGATCTGGCGTGTGCAAGGCCGGATTTGCGGATGATGATGCTCCTCGTGCCGCATTTCCCTCTATTGTCGGCCGATGCAATGTCATGCCTTTTACAGAGTCTTCAAACTTCTACGTTGGCGACCAGGCCACTGAAAGACGTGACATTCTGACACCGAAGCACCCAATTAAGCACGGCATCGTGACCAACTGGGACGACATGAAGAAAATCTTGCACCACACTTTCTACAACGTGCTCCGAGTGGTGATCTGATTGACTGCCTGATGGAGATCCTGCGTGAATGTGGCTTCCAGCTCACAACCACTGGCGAGCATGACTTGGTGCGTGATATCAAGAAGAAGCTGTGCTATTGGACATGGACTACCGTCTCCCCGATGGTGAGAGGATCACCATCACCAATGAGAGGTTCCGCTGTCCCGAGGCCTTGTTCCAGCCATCTTTTATTACCCATACTAATGTTACTGGCATTCACAAGACCATCTTCAACTCCATCATGAGTTGTCCCATGCTCAGCAGGGGCCACATGTATCCTAACATGCTTCTGACTGGTGGTAGCACAATGTTCCCAGGCTTAGCTGATCGACTGCAGAAGGAGATCTCTGCCCTGGCCCTTACCACAATGAAGGTCATGCAGGGTCATTGCCCCTCCCGAGTGGGAGTATCTTGCTAGGATTGGTGGTTCCATCTTGCCCTCCATGTCCACCTTCAGCAAATGTGGGTCAGCAAGCAGGAGTATGACAAGTCTGGCCCTTCCATCATGATCATCCATTGCAAGTGCTCCTGAGCAGTTTGATGCATTTCAGCTTTGTACTCCAGGGTTGGCTGTGAAGCAGTTTTATGTATGTAGCGATACCACCTGCCATGTACGTAGCTACGTATTGTGATAGAACTGAACTTTTTTCTATATAGCTATTTCTATCCCTGTACCTAATGTGTCTCTCTGTTTGATTTTATTTATACATTTTATCTACAATATGCATATAAATTGTAATTTATAGTAAGTATTATGTACCAATCTATAATTATCAGCTGTAGCTACAAAATTGTAGTATCTAGAAGTTTATTGAATAAATTGCACCAATAACAGCAGTCAGAAACTATAACTCAATGTTCAGCTTTGCCACTGGCCACACATTGAGTGAGAAAATGCATGGAGCTCTTGGCATTGTGTTGTTTAGCCTGCAAGTGTGGGGGAGGACAGTACACACACACACACACACACACACACACACACACACACAAGTACACACCATGTCAAGAGGCGTGCATCTGTGGTAGTCCTTCATGTTCAGGTCAACCCCAGCCACCTGCCAGGCCTTCAATGACTCCACATCATCCTCGGCAGCAGCTCTAAAGATGGCAAGAGAAACTGAGATACAACTCCACACACAGTAACAATCTTGCTAAAAGGGCTAATACTGTATGTACTGTACACCCATATTCAGTAAGGGGACTCCCCACCCCCCTTTCCCCCCCTCTGGTCCCCCCTCCCCCCCCCCCCACATCACCATACTGGCATATCTCTGATGCTACATAAGCTTTGGATGTTGATGCCATATGTGCTCCTGTCTGGACCAAGAGCTTGATGATCTCAACGTGCCTACACACAGACATTGCCAGACACATTCATGAACCAACACTGCATGTGGTTGTATCCTTATAAGTTTCTTTATTACACACTCACTTGCATCGTATTGCATCTATGAGTGGTGTGTGTCCGAATCTGTCTTTGAGGTGGACAGGTGCACCATGCTCAAGCAACATGCGTACAATGGCGAGGTTACCTTTGGAGCAAGCAACATGTAGGGGGCTGCGTCCGTCATAGTTCGGCAAACTGAAGTCCCCGCCCTGGTGGATAAAAGTGCTGTAATACTGAATATAATCTCAATCTCACACACTCAGTCATGCACACACACACACACACACAAACACACATACACACACACACACACACACACACACACACACACACACACACACACACACACACACACAACCTGCTCTCTCAGTTGCAGCAGTCTATCTTTGTCTCCCACAGCCGCGTAGGAGCACATCAGTTGAGGCATTAGGTACTGCAACACTTGCTGCTTCTCCTGTTTAAAAACAAACAAATAAACAAACAACATGCTTAACTTCCTGTTGTATGTGCTTCTCTCATTCAACCACATACATATACCTCTATCAAGGGAGATGGGGTGTTACCAATTGCAGTTCTCACCAATTATATTATGCATTAGATATTGGCTGAGACTCAGTAAAATGTCACAACCTAGACTTACTACTTAATTATACAATCTTAGCTGAATCACGTATTTTAGCTGAAAATGGTAAGAAAAACTGGGCTAGGCTTTAGCCCATCAATTCATGACAATCGTACTCTTCATTTAGTATACCACAAAGATGCAGCAACAAATCTATATAAGCTAGAATGGCTACGGCAGATACAAGTAGTCAGAGAATGATCTGAATCAGGAGGTAGGCCAAATATTTATGGAAGGATAAAGACAGATTGCCCAATCACAGAGAGATATGTAGCCAATATTAGGTGAGGAGGGTGCTGGCGGGTCTCTGGGTGGGTTGCCTCCAGCTATAGTGGTGGAGACTGGCCGCTACACAGCTGGGGTCCTCCTCAGCCAGCGGTCTTGTAAGTTGTATGACCGTGGGGAAGTGGAGGACCAGATCCACTTAATAATTTGCCCTGACTTCTATCAGTACAGATTGCAGCTATTCAATCACTGTAACACCTTATCATGCACTTTCTTTCAACGGTCGACCACATGTGCAAGCAAATCACATTCCATCCTAAGCTTCTATGACAATTTCAGTGCAAACATATATACTAAGATGCACAAACAAGCGCGGCCTTTGGCCGTGCTCGCTCTGCGTCGCGTCACCCAGTGGACAACGCAGGCCATCCATCACCATTTGGCTGATTGCAGCTGGGTAACACTGCCTGGGTATAGTGCTGATCTTGTTTGCACTGACATTGGCCTGTCATACACTTGCATGCACATATAAATATAACTACACCTACACCATGTTATAAGTGTTGCATGATCATGTCTTTCCTTAATTAGCCAATAAGGCAGTGCCAAAGCCAAGCAAGCTTTATGCGCAATAGCTTGCTTCGCGCGCGAGAGAGGGCTTTCAGTAGCCAAGAATGCTAACAGCTTACCCAAATAGCGAAACAGAAATACTCACATACCGATAGCCAGAGCAGCTCCCTTGCACCTGAAAATAGCAGTAAGCTTCTGCGCAAGTGTGCGTCGCGCCTTGGAGACTCAACCTGAGGTGTGCAGTGTCTAAGAGACGGCTGGCTGCCAGGCACATGCACACTGCTAAAGCAGCCATGTTTGCGTTACGTTATTGCGTCGTCCAATCAAATGCCCGTTTTAAATGCCGCCACGCACAAAAGTACGAACGAACGCACAGAATGGAAAAGATTAAATACATTAAGGATACCCATAGGCAGTTTCTTTTATTGCCGAGCCAAAAGGCGAGGCAAGTAATCATGATGCATTGTCGTCCTCCGTTTGTATAAAAATATGTATGTATATATGCATATCCGTCCCATGTACATGTATATACCGTTCCTGGGCACATGGAACTACAGCATACCACCACAGGATCCACCCTACACACCTTGGCTGAGCTAGTGTTGAGAGCCTTTATGAATGCTGGCACGAATCCATTGACCTCCACAAGTTCATTAGAGGAAAGGGGGTCCTCAGGTAACACAGTGAGCTCACCACGCTGGTTGTTCACCAGCCACTGAAGTACGAGTAAACACAACAAGGATTACAATAGGACACACACACACACTGTAAAAACTGTGGTGGCTTCAAGCCACCAGTGGTAGTATCTCAGTGACAAGAATATAGTGGTTTCAAACCACCAGTTTAACAACCATTAATTTTGTCCCTAAGAAACCACCACCATTATACAGTAATGTTGTAGAGGCTCATAGTTGCGTTGATGACACACTGATACAAGATTCTTGAGCAAGACACAACTGTTAATGATAAATCAAATGCAGGATGTTTTGTCCCGATCCTGTATGCAGTTGACAAAGACCTCCGGGTCAAAACATCCTACATTTGATTTATCATTAACAGTTATGTCTTGCTCAAGAATCTCGTATCAGTGTACCGTTATACAGTGCATTTCTGAGCACAAATGTGTACTTGTGGTATACAATCTGCTGAAAAGTGAATTAGGCACACGTAAAGCTACATACATCACACTGGACCAGTACCTCCATGGACACATCCCTTGCCCACCAAAGACACATGGTCCTCCCTTCCCAACTACCCTCTAAAGACACACCTCCTTCTTCGCCTCGATGTTAAGTTCATCCCTGCAAAGGACATAGGAGACCTTTGCCAAGGCAGCTTCGGGTGTCATGTCAGCTCCCTGGATGACTCCATGGTCTAGAAGCACCTAAGCAAAGGGAAGTTTGTGTGATGCAGATCGAAGTGAACACACACACACACACATACACACACACACACACACACACACACACACACACACACACACACACACACACACACACACAACACACACACACACACACACACACATGCAGACATAACACACAACATATAACATGAACACACACACACACACACACACACACACACACACACACACACACACACACACGCACCCCTCCAGCTGCATACGTGTCGTTGACATGGCCCCGGCTGCACTGACTACAGTTAATGATGATCACACCCCTCTCAGAGGCAGCCTTGAGCTCATCCAAGAAAGCCTGGTTCTGGTCAGGCACATTGCCAGAGCCAAAGCTAAGCAACACTACCCCCTGCATGGGAGGCTGAAGGAACGCACGCACCTAAATGAATAGAGGAGAGGGGGAAGAGCGCAGGAGGGACGGAAATGGAGGGGAGGGGAAGGGAGTGGGAGAAGGGAGGGGAGGGGAAGGGAGGGGATCGGAGGAAGGGTTACTTCATACGCTAACAATGGAGAGATGGGTGCAGAAATTGCCAGAAATTGCAAGAATGAGAAAATTTTCCAGATAACTACTATAAGTCCACTCTAGCCTACCAATTGAAGTGACATGAGTGGAGCATGTACTGGACATGCAATGGAATCCTCTACGTAGACACTAGTCCCAAGTTACCACTTAAAAACAAGTTAGGTCATTTCTAGGCACCAGCTAAGTGGTCAACCCATCATGCCTCATAGGTACACATGTGTGCACACACACACACACACACACACACACACACACACACACACACACACACACACACACACACACACACACACACACACACACACACACACACACACACACACACACACACACACACACACACACACACGCACACACACACACACACACAGTGTGTGTATACCATAACAGTTATAGTAGGGCATGAAGCTTGGTAACTATTATATATATACAACTCACGGTCTCATGGGTAATGCCAGGAAATAGCCTCAGGATGCCCACATTCGAATTCATCATTTTTTGCACTTCAAACTTGTCCAATTCCCCTGCACGGTGTACACTGTCCCAATCCACTAAAGCGAAAGTGAGTAAATCGCTGGCCCTAACATCCATGCAGTACCACACTGCCACCTCTTCTTTTAAACCTTCACTCACAGGTCCTTTCCACTCTTACCTTTGATGTCAATCTCCAAGACAGCCAGAGGAGGAACATTGGGGCTACCGAAGGCATCCAGGCTAAGAGAGTCCAGCTTGCAGCAGCGGTTGCCACGAAAGAGTTGACTGTTGAAGAGGATGCACACCTGCACATGCATAAAGGACAGGTTAGTACACACCACAGACAACTGAAGTGTTAACCTTGGGTACAGTCTCTTGTGAGCACCTCTGGAATAATGTTCTCTCCACAAACAACGAGGGTATCTACCAGGTTGTCTCTTCCATCACTCCTCAGATCCATCAGAGGGACCTACACAACACATGTACACACGTATGTACACACACACACACACACACACACACACACACACACACACACACACACACACACACACACACACATGCACATACACACACACACTTTTGCACACTTTTGCACGCACACACACACACACACACATACACACACACACACACACACACACACACACACACACACACACACACACACACACACACACACACACACACACACACACACACACATACACACACACACACACACTATACCTGTGACCCTGTAATGATGACAGTCTTCCCAAGGTTCTTCAACATGAAGGAAAGAGCTGAAGCTGTGTAACACATTGTGTCAGTCCCGTGCAAGATGACAAAGCCATCAAAGTCTTGATAGTACTTCTCAATGTCTGATGCCATCGTAGCCCAGTCATCCATGTCCATGTTGCTTGAATCCAGGAGGGGGTCATAGGGCATAATGCAGTACAGTATGCGGAAGTTGTTGGAAGTAACTCTACCTTGCAAAAAAGAGCCAGATCAAAGCTAGTTCACGCAAAATTGCAGAATTTGTGCCATTTGCCACAACATTATAAAATGCCATGTAGTTTGGTGTGCTAGACCCTCTCTGGTTGGAGCAGAGAGGGTCTAGCGCACTAGACTAGGGGCCTGAGGCAGTCACCCACGACCCACCCCATCTCTCTCAAGGAACACAAGCATAGCTATGTCCACCAGTTTGGATGGAGTTACTTAGTGGTGGCCTTACGGAAGAGCAAGGGGCTCGTATGGAAAACTCTCTTGCTCTTCCTCTGTGAACTCGTACTCCTCATCATTCAGCATTGGGAACTTGGCGACTAGCTCTCGGATGGGTCCGGGAACGAGACCTGCACAAGCAGAGGTGGAACAAATGCTGCTCATGGCCAGCTGTGAGGCCTACAGTCTCTGTTTAATAGTGTATAGTATTGCCTAAAACTAGAATCAAATGGAATGGCGGGAGGAACGGTTACCCCGCCATTCCCTTTATTTCGCTTTACTCTACGGTCTACAGTCCCGCTGGTGCTGGCCTACCGTCTGGGCTAGGAACCATGCCGATGGTTCCTCCCGTATATATTGTCAAGAGTCTTTTCTTTACTACGGGTTCCGTCATGGTTCCGTAACAGTTGGAGAGCGAGCACACCCATACGGAGGGACCCTGTTACTTGTCCAATCGTGAAAATTGATCGAATCCAGCTATCCACCGAGAAAAACGGATTACTCATATTTATACTGTATGGCATTGCCAAGATATTATATCTAAGGGATAATCTATGAATAATATTATGCTATGAATTATTTAATGGCTTACCAATGCCGCAACAGCAATGCCTGCAGGAGCTTCCAGATCATCTATTGCCTGGTGTTCTCTCCGTTTACTTGAAGATAGAAGAAGGGATATAGCACATTAGCTTAAGCTTCAGTTAGAACATCTTAAAGATTTGCGTTGGCATGACCATGTTGACAACATGCAGAAAATGTGCCTAGGGAAACTTGCAGCCATCAGAAAAGCCAGTTACTATCTCCCAAGCCAGATCAGAAGAACGCTCTACCTTTCTTTTGTCCTCCCCCACCTTGAGTACTGTTCAGTGGCACAACTGTGAGGCCACCCTCACCAAGAGAGTGGAACGCGTGCAGAACTATGCTCTACGCATAATCCTGAACAAGCCCCCCAGAAGCAGCACTGAGGAGATGCGCAGTCAACTGAGCCTGCCCCCTCTCTCATGCAGAAGGGATATCAGCACGATACTGCAAGTCTGTGGGTGTCTATATAAGCAGACGTGCCCCCAACTATCTCTGTAGCAAAATTTGGGACAAAGGCATGACAACTGCCAGCTCCTTACACAGCCTAGGACAGCAATATATATAGGGAGGGCATTCATGGCTTAGTCTTACACAGTGGTATATACGCTATATCAAGCAAACAATGCAAAGTACAATGACTATATTCAGTAATACATCATGAGGGGAGAGCATTGCCCATTGCCATAGCAACCACCTATTGCCATAGCAACTGCCCTTCAGCTAAATAGACCAACAGAATTCTATCTTGAAACAATGCTTTACCATATAAAAATATAATAATACGTTGATTTCCTGCTCCACGTTGAACCACTGGCCACATCACATGTTGTACAGCACACCATGCACTAACATCAGTTCACTTGTATACACTAGCTAGCTAGTATGACTACAGTCAATACACACAACACATGCACACAACAAACACTCACACACACATGCATACACATAAGCACAGGCACAAACGCATGCATCCAACAGACACATGTACACAAACACAGGCACATGTATGCTCACACTGTACCCACACTATACACACACTAGCCTAGCTAGCATGACTGCACAGTGAGTTGGCAGTTCTAACTGAGTAGTATTGGACAGCTTGTATATGTATCACTAGCAAGCTGTTGTTGCATAACAACGGCACAATGTCATCTCTACAAAAGAGCAATTAGTCTTGCATGCAACGTAGATGTACACACTGTCCAAGTACCTACTTGAGCATAGAGACCACTTTGATGTTTTTGATGGTCCTAGAAGTAAGCTTAAG
Organism: Ianthella basta; assembly: GCA_964019415.1. Lineage (NCBI taxonomy): Eukaryota > Metazoa > Porifera > Demospongiae > Verongiida > Ianthellidae > Ianthella > Ianthella basta. The sequence continues at coordinate 1,564,215 of OZ025870.1, read as the reverse complement.
TCAATCGAGGAACAGCGCTTCCAAACATGAAGTGGGTCTCATTGCTGTGGATGCCATGAGCCAGCACTGCAACCTGGGGGAGGGAGATGGGGTGGGTGCATTTGAAGACAGGCTGAACAAGCACACGCACAAGCACACACGAGCACACAGATGTATATACACATGGACACACATGTGCATCAGAGCACACACACACAGGTAGCTACAGACACACACACAGCAATAGTAGTAGGCTGCTTGGCCAAATTTGGAGGTCTTGACCTGATCAGGTGAGTTTACTTTAGCAGAAGCTCCTTCCACTTTTTGGGGAGGTAAGATAAACTCATGACTTGAGGTCAGACATTCTTCTTTGAACTGCAGTCCCAAAATTGATATTCATAGTGCATGGAATGAGCACATGACTGGTGAACAGTATTCATGATAAACAATTGCACAGCAAAGTGCTATGAATCACATTGAAGTCTGACCTGCTCACACAAGAGGAATGTTTCTTGTCATAGCAACACCACTACCATCCTATGGCCAGCTGTAGACATACATAGACCAATACCTGCTTATTCTCCAGGAGCTAGCACTTAAGTTCAAAATACACATATACACTCTATGCATGACTATGCAATGTATATGTCACCCGTCCACTGCCAGCAAAGTACCCATGGAATGGTACTTATAATAATGCCTTGCCGAAATACTTAGTAGCCATGTTAATTGCATGCTTTGCTATAGCTGCAGTACATATACACCTTCCACTAGCAATCTGTCCAGTTGAGCACTATACCATGACTACATGACAATGACAGTTATGACTGACTGTATAGAGGTCTGTAAGTTGTGCTGGGGGAATACCCTTGTGACATCACTGAAGTGGTGTGGTCCTCTTGAGAGAAGTTGGAGGTGACACATTCTTGAACCCTCCCCCACTGCTGGAGGGCGTTGCCATGGATGCCATTGGAGTACCACCCATAGGCATATCCCACTCACCCACAGGAAGTTCTACCATGCACTACAATTCATACTCATCAAGTACCCATGGCCACATGGACTATGAGTGCAATGCACACATACACCACACACAAGCACACAATTTGCACTATTACCCATCATTAATTATGTGAAGACTATGCTACATGCAATCACTCACTTTCACTGCTGTTTACATGACAACGACCTTTATAACCTTCTCACTTTGAGAAAGACACCAGTGTATTGTAGGAGGAAAGAAAGACAAGAGCAGAGATTGAGCTGGGAGTACATGCAACATAGTGCGAAGGGTAGATCAAAGGCAGTGGTACATATGTACATAGGGGAATCTACTCAAGTCAGCTCATGTTGATATGCAATGAATGCAAGTGTAATAGATACAAACCGTTGATGGATACTAAATGTCACTAGCACACCTGATCTTCTGCTTGCCATCACACTCCTAAGGATATATCACACTTAGTTACAGCATATGCGTGGAAAGGCAGACATGAATTCCACGGTTTACAGTGTTTGGAGTTACTGTGAAGCCATGTTGACATGAATGTAATCATCATTGTGGGTGTGGTCCTGAAGCCACACCCACATACACCCACACACCCACACACACACACACACACACGGGATTGAAGGTGTCAGGTTCCTTTGCACAGCACAGTAGGGAGGATTGATGCATGGATAGCCTTGTGATACAGAATGTAATGCATGCAAACTTATGGCACATGACTAGTGTGGTGGACAGGTTGGTAGAACAGGTTGGTGGACGGTGGACAGGGTGACAGGTGGGTAGACGGTAGTGGGGGTGCGGGGATGATAGGAGGATAGGGGAGACAGGGGCACAGGTGGGTAGACGGGTGGGGGGATTGAGGATGGTGGAACACACTTGAGATGTGGACTCATATTGAGGGTACACCACATCAGACTTCGTTCTAATCTTACACAACATATTATACGCACGTCCGTACACCAAACATACACACACACACACACTAGGCACATACACTCAACCTGCCCATGTTCCAGCATTCACAAAGTGCATGGCCACTCACGCTCACTACCAGCTACTATTGCTCAAAATGCAAACTAGCACAGTAATAGGGGCTCACTCACCTTGATGTCTGCTTCAATTCTCACTCTTACCATAGCTACATACTCACCTTCAGCAATGTGTGTGGAGAATCTGACGTGTGTTCCAAGGTGAACAACAGCTATATTTGGAGTCACTGTGAAGCCTGCTCAGACACAAATGTAATCATCAATGTGGGCGTTGTCAGGGAGTCACACCTTCAAAATGGCTCTCTCTGTTAAGCTGATTGAATCACCAGTGAGCCATTGTTGCCGGGCAACACCCTAATGATGTTATCTCTACAAAGAGAGCAGTAAACTGAATACTACATCTAAAATGTCAGTTTTATCGACAATGTATGCAAACAGTTCCTTTTTTAGACAGTCACAGGCAAATATGGCCATATCTGTCTGATAGTTATGGTCAAACCTGCTGCCAAAACATTTGGTAAAGAAATCAAATCTTTGGCTAGTGACTTTCAAGAGAACTACCAGTGATGCAACCAAGCCAGACCAACATCTTAAATCAGTAACTGAATATAATTTCACAAGACATCGCATTTGCTAATTTTACAATTCTACGAACCTGCATTTATATAGTATTTTGCTTACCTTGGGACCAATGCTTGCAGAACATCTGACACGTTGGGAGTGTGTCATACAGCCTTGGATTGTTGGATTAGCAGTAGGAACCTAGGGGATGCCTGCAAGTAAATATTATGCTTTATGATGCTGCCGAAAATAGCGCATAAATTGGTGAGATTTTAAAGCCACTGAAGACGGCATTATAGTTGATTCAGTTCTGCATGTATAATTCATATACATGCAAGGTGCTCTGTCTGTATGTGCATCCATGTGGTTGTCTGCATGTGAAAGTGAGTCTCTTCTATTTCTCTATCTGCCAACCAGAGAGAAACAGGGCTATGCGTCAGTACTCTATTGCAAACCTTCGATTCAGGCTCATTGCTATCATCTGGATGCACTTGCAGACATGCATAAGCTCTACATGGTGTGTTACATTTTATTGTGCTGCCATCTTCCCTTGCAGTGCCTTGCTGGCACCTGCCTACGGCTACTGCTTGCTTCCACCTCTCTATCAATAGTGATGCCACTCTGTCCACAGCTCACACTGCCAAGGCCAGATCTGGGAGTGGAAACAGTGTCTGCAGTCTCCTTGACCACTGGCGATTGGCCACTCCCACCCGGCTGCTGCCCATTAGTTGGATTGCATTTTTCAGGTGTGGAGACATCTATCATCACAATTGGAGAGAAATGGTTTACCTTTGTGTCATGATTACAGGCATGACCCATTTAGATACATCCTTGGTAGTCTGACATCACAGCTGACCGACTCAGTTGCATGCTTGCCACTACAACACAGGCTAATGGCAATTATAGATCTCCTGGTAAGCATGCACTGGGACTAATGCCATTCATAGATAGTTACAGTTTGTGTGGACTGCTCTGCAGTTCACATCACTGTGATACTTAAGTCACGCTTACACTGCACAGTTAATCTGGTTTGAAACCGACTCATGTCACCAAACCGTGTATTGTAAACGCAATCTGAAGCAATTCACAAGTGTTTTAGCCAAACCACCTACGGAGGTAGTTTGAAACTGACTTTGAGTTGGTTTGCTCATTGTGTGAATGTGGAATTATCTTCAAACCGGTTTAGTGGAACATGGCACTGCTACTGTAAAAGGAATTGTCGAACTCTCGCTCTTCTGACAATTTCTGTCCTTCATTGCAGATGTCTTGTGGTTGTACAGTCATCAATAGATGTATAGCAATATCCTTTCGAACAGCTCGCAAGAGGCCATGTTAAGAAGTACACGCGTAACTCCCAGTTGCTCAGAGCTGTTTAGCAAATAGTTAGCTCACTGTGTGTGAACACTCGCCGCTTTAACCGCTTTAACTGAGTCAACTCTAAATCGGGTTTCAACCCGGTTTGCTTTAGTGTAAACGCGCCTTATGTCTCCTATTCGTCGCAGTCTTCATCTGTGTCGGCAATTAGTTCCATTATTGCCAACAGCAACTCCTCCTTAAGAGGATATGGCCCCTTCTCAACTTACTCCCTGACTGCACGAAGGGTGCACCCACCAGCATACCTGATTACGCAAATCCCAGCTGCAGGTTACTAAACGGTTTGTGAGAACCGTGCGGTCAATCATTGGTGTATAATACGTGTGGTATGCTGGTCGCGTCGATAACTGGTAAATCACCAAGGTCCACGGAAATGGCGAGCATTTTGGAAACAAAATGTAGTTGTTCGCACGGGCGTCGGGCTGTTCGGCTATCCTACGCGGCTAAAATCAAGCTTCTGCGAAGTTTAGCGGCCGAGTTACAGTATAACTGGTCGACAATTATTAATAAGGCACTAGAGTGCTAAACCCTTGGCGTGCAACCCTATACCACAGTAGAAATGAATTAAGCAACGCTGCATGGACTAATCTGATAGCAAAAACTGAAATGCATGTATGCGCATTCAGCAGCTGGAGGTCCACTGAAAGTATTTGCATATAACAAGAAATAATACATGTTCATGTAATTATGCATGTAGAATCTGATGTGATACTGTCAGTGCAAATACATAATGATCATAGGTAAAATTGCAGTGATCAGTAGTATTTTAGTTGTCTTCATCTTTAGTGTAATCATAAACATAGCTATTGATATTGTTTGTATGCTCAACACAATGACCTTCATATTCTGTTGAAACCGCCCAACAGCCGTCTTTTCCTGGAGACTTCCCACAATTTACACAGATCTCCTCAGTACAGAAAAACCCAGGCCATATTCTCCTCTGAATATTCTTCTGATGCAGCCAAACAGTTCCAAGTGTAAATATATGTTTAAAGCCACCCTTGATTCTCTCCTTCAGCGAATACTTCGGGTTGAAGTTTGGGTGACATTTGGTGGCACCAGGTGCTACAATTCCTTTATCACTCGCTACGGCCAAGTTAGAGTAGGGTGAAGCCAAACTAGATTCCCTGACGTAAATATTTATTGCACATTTGGCACAAACGCCTTCGCGGAAACCCAGACAGAGACTTTCGCCATTTCCATGATTTTCAGCTGCCCTTACCGTTTTGGTTACTTTCGAACTATCATCATTCACAGAGATTGTTATTACTGGAGGACAAAGTGGAATATCAGATACGCCGTACCTTCTTCCCACATTCTTTAAAGCTACTCTAATCGGTTCGCACACTTGCTCTTCATCCATGTTAAGTAATGCTGCATCAATGTATCTAGGAACGGTGACGACAAGCGTCATGGCTCTGAAGAAGGCATCCCCGAAGAAATGCCACATCACTCCAATCTCCTCTTGCAGGTTCCCGTGTGCCTTCTCTAGAACTAGCCGCTCAGGCAAGAAATACAACACCCTGTCATAAGCCATATCAAGTCCGATAGAAACACCTAATATCTGGCGCATTACTCGGAGATTTCCAGCGTAGACGTCGTCTGCATCATTGCTCCCAGCAAAACCAACCGTGTCAAGTACTCGAACTTTACTTTCCGTATTGCACAGAACCTTACACTGCCTGGTTCCCGATTCTGCCGTGCTATTGGCAGTAAAGTAACAGCTATCCACTTGTTCTTGATCTAGTGGCCACTCCTGTTTCACCGCATGATCATGGGTCGTTGCAGCGCTTCCAGAAATGTCGTCCGGTGCGCGGTCAGGTGCGATATTCAGCAATTTGTTTGCTGTGGTGCTCTTGCCCATGCCCGTTCTGCCGATCAGCAGCACTGTAAAAAATGAAGCCGTATTCTGTGTGTCTGAAATCTGTGATACGGCCATGCTAACGCGCCAGCCCCGTCTGCAGTCCAAAGGTTCCTTTCGCTTCATTGAGCGTTATAGTGTACATAGGCATTATTTATACAGACAGCTATTTACAATGGCATGCATATTGCACTTTGATCTTTAAATGTTTCCTCCAAAAACAAGGGCAGACGTAGATCTAGAGATCGTGCAGTGTGTGTTTGAAAGACATGGCAAAACCACCTGGCGGAAAAACCTTTGTAGGAACAAGGAGGAGGGTCACTCCATGCAACAACCACGCAGGTCAACTTTTGCTGACTTTAATACATCTGGCAACATTTTGCCACTCTTCGATCCTTATATTTGTTTGGCACTATATAGTCTATCTATCACCCCATAATTGTCCAATTGCTAATATATATATATATATATGTCATCACTGGTCATAGCCAAAACGGCCTTGACCTCAGCAGAGATACTTCATAACAGAATGGGAGTGATACAGTTGGTTTGTGCAGTATACTATTGTGCAGTTGTGAGTTCACTAGAACAGGGGCGGTCCACATGTGCAGGCATTCCAGTAAGTCATCTTCCTACATAAACAGTTCATATAATTTATACTAGCTGAATGCCCGCCCTTCGGGCAGGTTCCCAACCTATTGCAAGCCAGCGAGTCAGTCCCTTGCCAGTTTTGAACTATCTGCATAGGTAGCAACAGAGGCTGGCTGCTATAACGACCGTAGAGTTTAATTCGAACGTTGGCCGACAACAAAAAATCACCCGTAACCAGAAGTCCTATAGACCAATAATCAAAATTGGCGTCTCGGCCCGCGGGAAGAAAAGAAAGCGCGCTCTTCGGCTGCAGGGCAGCTAGGTGAACGGAACCCCTCTAAGCTCATGTCCCCCCACTCCATTAGCCGGCATGGCTCGTATCAAGTACGCCAATGACCGGTAGTGGAAGGGCCGGTCGATAATGTTAAAAATGGCGTTTCGGCCCGCGGAGAATTGACGAAGGACAACTTCCTCTTCGGCCGCAAGGCAGCTAGGCGAACGGCACCCCGCTAATAACATGGCCCCCGAGTCCATAAACTGGCACAGAACGTCTCGAGCCGATTCCCGGCAAGGCGCCGATTTTATGGCTGAACAAACATGCATAAAAATCTAGATCCAGTGAATTATAGTAAGATACCATGCAAGCTGCTCTCACATTGAGTAAAGCTGACAGAGCTGACGGAGTATGTAAGTATATGCAGTGTGAGTGCTTGTATAGAGAGTCAAACAGTCAGGGGATGCATGAAATGGGTGCACATGCTGCAGCTGTTTGCAGACAGTTGTCTTAACAGTAAGCATTGTGTAGCGTGTTGGTTTACCACGATAGCATGACAGGTCTATAGAGCAAGCTGCTTATGTATATAATAAGATGTGTCCTGCAACAGAAAGCTGTATCAAAACATGTCGATCATGAACCAAAATTGAAGCGTATAAGCCCCTAGTTTGCAGAACGAAGCAAGGCTGAGAGGCGAGCAACTGGCGAGCCAACCTGGTGTTAGGGGACCATAACAAGGATATCACAGCATTAATTATATAATGCAAAGAACAGACAGCATGACATTGTATGGATCAATAGGAGTTATAGGTGCAGCAAAAATTAATGTTGACAGAAGTAGGGATGCATGGTGAAAACGTATTCAAAGTCAGCGAATGTTGATGTTGACCTGCATGGGTTGTTGCATGGACCGGTCCCCCTTGTTGACCAGGGTTGTTGCATGGACCCCCCCCCCCCCCCCCCTTGGTGACCAGGGTTGTTGCATGGACGTCGCAACCGGCCCTCCTCCTTGTTCATAAGGTTTTTTACACCAGGTGGTATTACCATGTCCTTCAGATACACACTGCACCATCCCTCCAACTGTCCTTGTTTATAGGAAACCTTTTACACACCCTAGGGGACATCCTACAGCAACAACAAAGCCACCAATAACTGACTGAGAGAACAGCAGTCTACGTTGCCAAAACATTCCGGAGGGATTGGTTTTTAATTTTGGAGAATTGTTGACAGGTACCCAATTGCAAGTTCACAAAGGGTCTGCATTCATATAAATATATAGGCGACCCAGGATCCCCATTCTCATGGGTCCACAACATTTTATGGCAACGGGCCAATTTTTCATGACAAGGTAACTTTGTATTGCATTCCTAGGCCTGCATGTAACTTCTGATATATAGTCCCGCCGATCTTCACGTGTGTATATATACGTACACGAACTCTGGCACATACTCTATGATGAACCCCGCGCATGAGCTGAACTGTTGTACTTCACTTGGGGCAATGCCATCCCTTCACACTATCATTATTGTAGAAATTTATTGTTTCTAGCTTTAAACACTAGTACCATCATGTCTATTATAATTGTATGCAGCCTCTAATTGACTATATGCTGTGGAAAAATTATATATTACTAGCTGAATGCCCACCCTTTGGGTGGGTTCCCAGCCTATGGTTCGAAATTTGAGCGTTTAACCAATCACAGATGAAATAAGATAGTGGACTTGCGTCTGATCTCCCAGCAATATTTTAGCATGCATGGAATTGAATTGTTAATTCAGAATACGTACATGCATTATAAAGATCATGACATACCGGCCATGACGATAGGCAAAATCCAAATTTCTGATGCAATTACAATAATAATATTTCTGTTAAGTGTTCATGTACAGCCTGCATGTCTCATGAGTAACTTTTACATCATTAATCAGAGTCCAAATAATAGCAGTGTTGACTTCTTATACGCAATTTTGGAGCAAATCTAATCTTGTGAAGCAATCTTGCACTCCTTGACAATTTTACTGTCTGCAAGGAAGGTTAAGCTTAGAAATAGTGCAATCACTTGTTTCATTTGCCGAAATGTAGATCAACCTGAGGGAGTCCTTATCCATGAATTTCTTAAATTTATGTCTAAGACTTCCCAAAGCATCTCTCAGAGCATCTTGAATCACAAGTTCAGCGGCATTCTTAAGTTCTCCATCTGATAAAGATGAAGACAGCAGACACTCATGTTCAGGTTTCGTAGTTAACACAAATACTACATTCTTCCAGCCTGCATCAGTGAAACATTGACTCATCATGGCAATCTCGTCTTTCAGTGTACCATCTGCCTTTTCAGGTGGTCCTCGGCATGGTAGGAAGTACAATATACAGTGAAATTTTATTCCAAGTTGGTTTTTAATGGAAATTAGCTCATGAATTACATTCAGGCTAGCTTGGCGGCTTGGAATATCACTTCGAATTCCACTCTGCGCAAACCCGGGTGTGTCCAGTACCCTTACCATTGTGCTCTCGTTAGAGATAAGCCGTATTGCCGTGGTCTTTGAATGCACACCCCTTCCAACTGGAAAGTGTTCCTCTTTCATAATTCTGTCACCGTGCAGGATGGTCTGGGGCACTCCAACTGGGCTTGCGGTGCAAGTGTTGTCTGTGGGACTCCTTCCTCCTGAACTTTCACTGGTAGTTTTGGCATTATTTTCCTCTTTGTCTGTCATTTGCCCTGGCTTGGCCACTATTGTTCCATTTCCATCACTACCATTTGGTGAGCCATTGTTGACTTCCATAGCACTTCCACCAATGCCTTTTTGTGAGTCATCACCGCCTCCCTTTGCACTATCGTCACTGTGGGGCATGATGTGAGGTCTGTCAGTACTTGCTGTGCCAGTTTTGTCTGTGGTGCACCCTCCTTCCAGACTGTCACTGCCAGTTATGGAACCATTTCCGTCTTTGCTTTCTATTATCATTTCATTCATCATTGGCTCACTTACTTTACTGACACTTTCATCGTTGTGTGGCATGGTTTGATTCGTTTCATCAGTAGTTTGTGTGCCATTGTCATCTGTGGCACTCCCTCCCTGTGGATTGTCACTAATACTTGTGGAATCTCTTCCGTCTTTGCTTGCCATTTGCCCTGCCATATTATTAACTAGCAGTGTCGCAGTTGCATCTGAATCGCCACCATTTGGTGAGCCATCGCTGCTTTTATTTGCACCTCTATTATTGTGTGCTATGGTTTCAGCCATGTCGTCAGTATTTCCTGTGCCATTGTCATCTGTGGCACTCCCTCCCTGTGGATTGTCACTAATACTTGTAGAATCTCTTCCGTCTTTGCTTGCCATTTGCCCTGCCATATTATTAACTAGCAGTGTCGCAGTTGCATCTGAATCGCCACCATTTGGTGAGCCATCGCTGCTTTTATTTGCACCTCTATTGTTGTGTGCTATGGTTTCAGCCATGTCGTCAGTATTTCCTGTGCCATTGTCATCTGTGGCACTCCCTCCCTGTGGATTGTCACTAATACTTGTGGAATCTCTTCCGTCTTTGCTTGCCATTTGCCCTGCCATATTATTAACCAGCAGTGTCGCAGTTGCATCTGAATCGCCACCATTTGGTGAGCCATCGCTGCTTTTATTTGCACCTCTATTGTTGTGTGCTATGGTTTCAGCCATGTCGTCAGTATTTCCTGTGCCATTGTCATCTGTGGCACTCCCTCCCTGTGGATTGTCACTAACAGCTTCGGAATCACTTTTATCTTTGCGTATCATTTGACCTGCCGCAGGATTAACAAACACTGTCGCTGCGTCACTGCGTGGCAATAGTATGGTTTGAAGCGCTCCGTTACTACTTCCTGTGCCAAAGTCGTCTCTGGCACTCCTTCCCACGGGATTGTCTCTACTTCCGTCTTTGCTTGCCATTTGCCTTGGCTTCACCATCTTTGGCTTGCTTACTTCACAGTTTGAGCCATCGCTGCTTGCCTTTGCACTTCCGTCTCTTTGCGAGATGGTTTGAAGGCTGTCAGTACTTGCCGAGCGTGTACCTTTGGATCTGCCCACAACTTTGGTTGTCGTTTTCGATGACGACGACAATGGCAATGACCATACCCGCAGCTTTGTATCACCTGCAGTGCTCCTCGTTGTTCCATTGCCGTTCAGGCCCAGCAGTTTGTTTCCCGTGGTACTCTTTCCCATCCCCGTCCTTCCCAGGAGCAAGATATCGCAGTAATGCTTTTTCGACGCCATATCCGTTTCCAGTCTCTGGCTGACAGTTTCACACGTACGTGAATCAATTGTATAATGCGGTACCCTATTATATTGTCCAAAACATAATATTCATGACCTTGACTATGCGGGGGGGGGGGGGGGGGGGGCTATGGATCTCAGAGCTTCGCTCTCTGGATAATCAGTCTGATTATAGCTCTAGATCTGATGTAATCTATTGGTTCCTGTGCATGCCTTGTGTACAAGTTTACCTGATTCAAAGACTCACATCCCAGCTATACTGGAAGGCATGTTGGCAAGTAAAATGCACCTCTCCAGTCGAAGCAATCTACCAGCGTTTCCTGTTGGGATTGTCAGGTGTTAACGCTCTTAAGCCAACACCTGTGAACATAATGAACATAATTATACTTAAGCAGTTATACATAATTATACCAGCTCACACACAGCCCCTGAAAGATATCCTTGGTCAGCAGTTTCAAAGCTTACAGCTGTGATACACAATGTCCAGCAAACAAGGAAAATTTCAGCGACTAAAATGAATCTTCCACTGAATAACATCACAAATGGAGAGCATTGTCCATTGCCATGGAAACCATCATTCAGCTACACTAATGCATTATCTCCAGTGCAGCACTGTTTCACCATTACCTTTTCAAACATACCTTCTACTGCTCCACATTGAACCGCACACTATACATCACAATGTGACATGTATAAATTGTACCATTCAGTATACCACCCACTAACATCAGTCCACTTGTAGAGTACACTATAGATAGATAGTTATAGATAGTATGACACAGTTACATCTGCATGACATGTGTACATGCAGATCTGTATGGGTAGTGTTGAGGGAATATCCTTTAAGCAGGCACACGTCCTTGTTGCAATCAGAAAGGTAGGAAATGGGAATGTGGATCTTCAACATTTAGCTGTTCAGTTCGTGCGGAGTAGAGGTGGACATGACAATGGAGAGATGACATGGCGGAAGAGGGCGGACCAGGATGCACTGCACACTTGATGGGTATACAAACCACCACCATTACATCAGCATGGGTGTTTACTTCAGCAGATGCTCCTAGCTCCCTCTATTTGGGAGGCATGGTAAACTCATGACTTGCGTGGTCAGACATTATTCTTCCTGGAAGTGCTTTCCCAAATTGATATTCATGGGGAGTGTGGCTAGGGAATTCGAAACAGTATTCATGATAAACAAGTGTGCGCCAATGTGCTATGAATATCAGCCTGGGGAATATTCCCAATAAAGGGGGAGTGTTTGTCATTGCCATAGTAACATCCAATGAACTACAGAAATGGACCAAGGTGTGCATACTGTCCAACAGTTCTCACCCTAGCTTATGCAGTTGTAAACTAGCCTCCTCTATTTTGCTATCTCTCCTATTGTGTAACTTAACTGTGGTCACACGATCAGAGTGGAGGTGATGTTCCTCATCATTCCTATACTTATTGTTGGGTCAATTAGTAGGAGGTATTAGTCTGGCATTTATCACACACTGTACTGCTTGCACCAAAAAAGGGAAATTGTCAGAATCACAGCAAGACGAAATTCACTTATCACCAAATCTTCTCCATATATAGCCTATTAACATCTCCGATGGCCAATCGTCCAGTACACAAAATTGTATTCATGTGCTTCATCCCCAAATCATCTCCACATCCCATATAGCTTTCTCCTGTTCTTGTACTATACAAGGTCACCATGCATTAATATAGTTGTTCTGTCAAGGTAAGTATGCCACAGTTGAGTACAGGTACGCGCCTGCTGCAGTAAGTGAATCAAATTATAAAGACATGGATTATGTGTGTGTAGTTTAAATGTGTATACCTGTAGATTCTATCGTGCACTGAGAAGTTCTCTTGCAGTTAAAAGGAGTGCATAAACAGTCTACATACTACCACAGCGTAGTGACGTATGCGTGCACAATAAGTATACCACAACTGTCCATCTCTAGGGTAAGTATTGTACCTGTTCAACTGCTAGAATGACTGCTTTCACTTTCCAAGGATCACCAGGTACTGATAGCACTAGAGCAAATGGATGGAGTACACTTGAGATGAGAGATGAGAAGAGTACTGAACCCCCTGGCCTATTGCATCCAGCTAGGCAACATGATTATATTATTGCTTAGTGCAATATGCTATTATAATTTTCTATAACAACAGCAATAGGCTGCATGGCCAAATATGGAGGTCTTGACCTGATCAGGTGAGTTTACTTTAGCAGAAGCTCCTCCCTCTATTTTGGGAGGTAAGATAAACTCATGACTTGTGGTCAGACATTCTTCCTGGAAAGTACAATCCCAAAATTGATATTCATGGTCCATGGAGTGTGCACATGACTGGTTAACAGTATTCATGATAAACAATTGCACAGCAAAGTGCTATGAATTATATTGAAGTCTGACCTGCTCACACAAGAGGAATGTTTCTTGTCATAGCAACACCACTACCATCCTATGGCCAGCTGTAGACATACATAGACCAATACCTGCTTATTCTCCAGCAGCTATAGCTAGTACTTAAGTATAAATTACACATATACACTCTATGCATGACTATGCAATGTATCACCCGTCCACTGCCAGCAAAGTGCCCATTGGAATGGTACTTTCAATTATGCCTTGCCGCAATACTTGGTGGCCATGTTAATTGCATGCTTTGCTATAGATGAAGTACATATACACCTTCCACTAGCAATCTGTCCAGTTGAGCACTATACTGCGACTACATGACAATGACAGTTATGACTGACTGTATAGAGGTCTGTAAGTTGTGCTGGGGGAATACCCTTGTGACATCACTGAAGTGGTGTGGTCCTCTTGAGAGAAGTTGGAGGTGACACATTCTTGAACCCTCCCCCCACTGCTGGAGGGCGTTGCCATGGATGCCATTGGAGTACCACCAATTCCAGATGGGTTTGAGGGTGTTGGTGAACCTCCTGTCAGTGGAGAGATGGGAAATGTTGATTGTGGAGAATTAAGAAATATGAAAGACTTGAACCATGTTTGCTGTCATCCTGATAACTTCCCTTTTCATGTTGATGCAAGCAGTAGTTGTGTTGCATGATTGCCACACTATGTCTCCTACGTATACTGCATGCTATCAGCATAATATGGGAATTATGAACCTGTGACCTGTTGGGTAGGGTATACATGTAGGGAGAGAATAACTAGTCGAAGCAAGCCTAAAATGCATCATACACATAATACAGAAACTTGAACACACACATTGTAGCTACCAAGTGCACTTTACACATGGTCCACACACACAAGTACATAGGCATATCCCACACACCCACAGGAAGCTCTGCCATGCACTACAATTCATACTCATCACAAGTACCCATGGCCACATGGACTATGAGTGCAATGCACACATACACCACACACAAGCACACAATTTGCACTATTACCCATCATAAATTATGTGAAGACTATGCTACATGCAATCACTCACTTTCACTGTTGTTTCCTTGACAACGACCTTTATAACCGTCTCACTTAGAGAGAGACACCAGTGTATTGTAGGAGGAAAGGAAGACAAGAGCTGAGATTTAGCTGGGAGTACGTGCAACATAGTGTGAAGGGTAGATCAAAGGCAGTGGTATATACGTACATAGGGGAATCTTCTCAAGTCAGCTCATGTTGATATGCAATGAATGCAAGTGTAATAGATACAAACCGTTGATGGATACTAAATGTCACTAACACACCTGATCTTCTGCTTGCCATCACACTCCTAAGGATATATCACACTTAGTTACAGCATATGCGTGGAAAGGCAGACATGAGTTCCACGGTTTACAGTGTTTGGAGTCACTGTGAAGCCCAAGTTGACATGAATGTAATCATCATTGTGGGTGTGGTCATGAAGCCACACACACACACACCCACACACACACCCACACCCACACACACACACACCCACACACACACACACACACACACACACACACGGGATTGAAGGTGTCAGCTTCCTTTGCACAGCACAGTAGGGAGGATTGATGCATGGATAGCCTTGTGACACAGAATGTAATGCATGCAAGCTTATGGCACATGACTAGTGTGGTGGACAGGTTGGTAGAACAGGTTGGTGGACGGTGGACAGGGTGACAGGTGGGTAGACAGGTAGTGGGGGTGCAGGGATGATAGGAGGATAGGGGAGACAGGGGGACAGGTGGGTAGACGAGTGGGGGGATCGAGGATGGTGGAACACACTTGAGATGTGGACTCATATTGAGGGTACACCATGACAACATCAGACTTCGTTCTAATCTTACACAACATATTATACACACATCCGTACACCAAACATAGACACACACACACAAACACACACACACACACACACACACACACACACACACACACACACACACACACACACACACACACACACACACAGACACACACACCTTGTTCCTCTGCTAGAATGACTGCCTTCTCTCTCTGAGGATCACCAGACACTGATGTCACTAGAGCTTGAGCACACTTGAGATGAGGACTCATACTGAGGGGTCACCATGACGTATTGCTTCCTTAGCAATAGGCTGCATGGCCAAATATGGAGGTCTTGACCTGATCAAGTGAGTTTACTTAAGCTGAAGCTCCTCCCTCTGTTTTGGGAGGTAAGATAAACTCATGACTTGTGGTCAGACATTCCTGGAACTGCAATCCCAAAAATTGATATTCATAGTGCATGAAATGTGCACATGACTGGTGAACAGTATTCATGATAAACAGCAAAGTGCTATGAATTACATTGAAGTCTGACCTTCACATACAGTAAAAGAGGAATGTTTCTTGTCATAGCAACACACCAGAACTATACCATGGCCAGCTGTAGACACCTGCTTATTCTCTATAGCAGTCAGCACCTTATATTTAAACTACACACTTATATACTCCATGCATGACCATAGTATCTATGTCCATGACTATGCAATGTATCACCCACCCCGGCCCACTGCCAGCAAGTACCCGTGGAAAGGCAGTCATGCCTTGCAGAAGTACATAGTGACCATATTATTGCTCTGCTATAGTTACAGTACACATACACCTTTCACTAGCAATCTGTCCAGTTGAGCACTATACCATGACTACATGACAATGACAGTTATGACTGACTGTATAGAGGTCTGTAAGTTGTGCTGGGGGAAAACCCTCATGACATCACTGAAGTGGGTGTGGTCCTCCTGAGAGAGGTTGGAGGAGTTACCATGGATGCCATTGGAGTACCACCAAACCAAGATGGGATTGAGGGTGTTGGTGAACCTCCTGTCAGTGGGAGATGGGAAATGTTGGCTGTGGAAAGTTAAGAATAATAATGAAAGACATGAACCATGTTTACCGTGGCCTTGACAACTTCCCTCTTCATGTTGATGCAAGCAGTAGTTGTGTTGCATGAACATGAAGTACGTATATAATATGTCTACGTATATAATATGTCCCCTACTGATATTGCATGCAGTAAGCATAGCATGGGAATTATGAAGGATGCCTCCTCTACTCTGAACCAGTGAACTGTCAATACAAGTACTTTAGAGTTGCATTTTGCATTGAATTATATTAAATCGGAAGCACATGCATTCATACACAATAAGTGCACACACAAACACCACACACGTGCACACACACACACACACACACACACACACACACACACACACACACACACACACACACACACACACACACACACACGCACACACACACACACCATGCAAAATAGGCACACATGCATGCTTGCACAATTGCACATACACACATGCACACACAATAGACACACATACACATGCCACACATGCACAGAGTCACACATCTGCATACAGGTGGCTGTCTTAGACAGGTTGAACCGTTTCACTGTACAGTTGTCCACACCCTACAATACCTATGTATAGATGTTCTCACCTGGCTTCCTGCAAGCAGTTCGGTGTAGGGAATGGATGGCTATGCTGATCCCAGTCATCTGATGCACACACACACACACACACACACATACACACACACACACACACACACACACACACACACACACACACGCGCGCAACACACACACACACACACACACACACATGCAACACACACACACACACACACACACACACACACACACACACACACACACACACATGCACAAACGCACACACACACACACAGCGAGACACACCTGCACAAAGTGTAAGTGAAATCTGTCCACTGAGCTGTTCAAGAGTAGCAGACAAGATAGACCAGACCTGCCATGTAAACATAATTATAATTAATAAAATTAATAATTATGAGCTGATCTGGGGATGATCGACCAATTACAAATAAGTTCACGTTGCAAATTACTACATTATTTTCTGGCTACAATATTTTGTACAGATCAGAATACAGGTATGGTTATAAGCTTACTGTGAATCACATGTTATAAGTACTGTACGGAAGTACACTGGAGAAAATCTAGCTGTGTGAGACACACACTTTGTAAGGTTGTAATGAGAAACACATCAGTTCTATACATAAGCACAGGCTCACAGAAACACTGGAACGCAAAGTTAAAATTTGCAAAATGGCATCAAAATTAAATTGCTCAGAAACATTTGCTGTGGACAATGGACGGGCCAGATTCATCGTAGTCCTGCTTGCTGACCCACATTTGCTGGAAGGTGGACAGAGAGGCCAGGACAGAACCACCCATCCAGACAGAGTACTTCCTGTCAGGAGGGGCAATGACTTTGATTAACGCAGTGGGAGGGGCCAGGGCAGTGATCTCCTTCTGCATACGGTCAACAAAGCCTGGGAACATCGTGTTACCACCAGACAACACAATGTTGGCGTACATGTCTATCCTGATGTCAACGTCACACCTCATGATTGAGTTGAAGCAGATCCTGTGAATACCGAAAGCATCCATGCCAATCAGAGGCTGCTGAAAGAGTGTCTCTGGGCAGCGGAACCTCTCGCTGCCAATGGTGATCACCTGACCATCAGGGAGCTCATATCCCTTCTCTATGTTGGACTTAGAAGTAGCTGTCTGCATTTCCTCCTCATAGTCAAGGGCCACGTAGCACAGTCTCTCCTTGATGTCACGAACAGTCTCACATCCAGCAACAGATTTAAAGGAGTAGACATGCTTATTCCGCAGGAGCCGCATCAAGTGGTGGGTAAGATCACAGCCAGCAAAATCCATACGAGAAATGACATGGGGGAGAGAGTAGCCCTCATAGATGGGAACGATGTAGGCCACACCATCTCCAGAGTCAACCACAGTGCCAGTGGTGCGACCAGAAGCATACAGAGACAGTGTGGCTTGGATGGCAATGTACATGGCTGGAGTGTTGAAGGTCTCGAACATGATCTGGGTCATCCTCTCTCTGTTGGCTTTGGGACCATGGCAAGCCTCAGTCAAGAGTACAGGATAGTTCTCAGGAAACACACCCAGCTCACTGTAGGCATGGTGCCAGATCTCCTCCAAGTCGTCCCAGTTGGTCACAATACCATGCTCAATTGGGTATATCAAGTTCAGATGATCACCTTTCTTCAGAGCCTCATCACCAATGTAGTAATTCTTCATGTCCATACCCACTGTAGCACTCTGATCAGGTATGCCAACAACAGAGGGGAATACAGCACGAGGAGCATCGTCTCCTGCAAATCCAGCCTTGCACAATCCAGATCCATTGTCAATCACAACTGCAGTAACACCACTGTCTACAGTGGAGTGCTCGGATTGTACCCCTGTAGAACGGGGATAAAATGGAAGATTATAGGTCACTACATACATGTATCTTCTTCTTAAAGGGGATAGCCCATTTTTTGGTGTTTATGGGAGATAAGCTTTCGGGTTGAACAAATATTATTAAGAATTGCTTGGGTGTAATAACTACACTTGAATTTCAGTATGACAGTATGAAAATTGGAATACTGCATGGACTCAGAAGGTATGTATTGCTACAAACACTAAAGTGAGTTATCTATGTCATTACACAGTAAGTCCAACAGCCAAAAACCTAAGGACATCATAACATTTCCAATCATGTCTGGTAAAAATCAGAAGTGAATGTGAACGACAATTAGAAAATGGCTGTTGTCCACATAGGAACAAGTATTTCGAGTTAAAAAAACTCGTGGGGCTGCTGCCCCAACTCGCAATACTTGCTCCCTTCGGTCGCTGCTCTGTCACTCATGATTGGTAACACATGACATTGTTCATACACCTCAGTGGCAGTACACATACACCACTAGTCATCAAACATAGCTACATGACACACACACACACACATACACATGTGCAACACACACACACACACACACACACACACACACACACACACACACACACACGCACGCACGCACGCACGCACACACATACATATGTGCAAACACACAGACACACACACACACACACACACACGCACACGCACACACACACACACACACACACACACACACACACACACACACACACACACACACACACACACACACACACACACACACACATACACACACACACCAGCCACACACACATCACACACCACACATGCACAGAGAAATCTCCAGCAGACAGACACATGACTGCTTACAGCACATGCATTTACCGTGAATATTCACAGAAATATAATGTACCAAGGAACCCACAGTCGCCAGAGTAGCTAGTGGTTTGTGATGGCAAAAGCTACGTACGTTTGCTACAGCGCAGTACGCGTGGGCCAGGTTCTGAAGAGCATTTAGAAGGGCAACCGTGCGAGCTAAGCTTTTCAACGCTAGAAATGGTTGAAGAATGTTAGCGTCAACATATCACGGCGCTCACCAGTTTCTACGTTACTCCTGTCATGTGTTCCAGACGACGGAGTGAAGCCCTCCGAGGCGGGCGCGGCCATTATCGAAGAAGGCGCGGGCGAAGTCGATGACCTGTTGGGCGCTGTCTAGAAGCTGTCTCATGCCTAAGGGCATGCCATTGAATTGAGGGTGCATGGAAAGAAATTCAATGGCATGCCCTTAGGCAAGTTACATTTGCTTGCTGCAGCATGCACTCCAATGTCGGCGGTGCAGGTTCTGACCAGCTGTAACTTGCGCTGGTGGTCTTTTTCTTCAGCCATTGAGCGCATTTACTTTCTGGCACATGTGGTGGTGCGAATGGTGCTGGTGCCACTGTAACTTGCACTGGTGGTCTTTTTCCATGACCAACTGGCGCAGATACTCTACTGGCACATGTGGTGGTGGCTACTGTAACTTGCACTGGTGGTGCTTTTCTTCTATGACCAACTAGCACAGATACTCTACTGGCACAGGTAGTAGTGGCTGCGATATTGTAACTTGCACTGTGTGGTGGTGGTGGTGGTGTTTTTTCTAGAGCAATGGCGCATATACTGAATGCATGCATTGTACTGGCACCATGTGGTGGTGGTGGTGGTGGTCATTTTCATCTAGGAATGCATGTGGTGGCCGTAATATTGTAACTTGCACTGTGTGGTGGTGGTAGTAGTAGTATGTGGTAGTAGCGCCTGATGTGGTGGTCTGTTTTCTTGCAGCTCTAGCACATAATATTATACTGGTGTGCTCATTGCAACTTCCACTGTGGTGGTGGTGATGGCGGTTGTATTTATCTATGTGGTGGTGTAGTAGCTGGATATTGTGGCTGGATAGTTGTGAGCAAGTGTACATGTGGGTGCTGCTCTGCCCCCGCATAGCGGCAAATGCCTACAAATTGGTGTCAAATGTGGTTGTTCAAAACATCGCCTCCATTTTGTGACTAATTAAGCAATACTGCTAATGACATGAGGAAATTGGTCATCTAACTACATCCACTTAGTATCATGACTTAGCAGGGCTGGGTCGGTAAGATATGCAATGAACCTCATTTTTCTCAGCCATTTTGCAACTAATTAAGAAATTCTGCTAATGACATGAACAGTTGGATTATCTGGCTAGGTCCATCAAGTGTCATGACTGAGCGGGCCGGGCTGGTTGAATACATCATACACCTCACATATGTCGGCCATTTTGAGACTAATTAAGAAATCCCGCTGATAACATAGGAAGGTGGACCACTTGGATGTGTCCACCAAGTTTCACGTCTCAACGAGCCCAGTTGCATTAATATACAAGATACCACTATGCATCAGTATAAATGCGCCATACATTAAGTGTCATGCTATGCACATTTATATTTGGATTTTGCGGGCTGCTTGTAGAAGAACGAAGGCCTAATTAAAAATTCTGCCTCATTTAAAAGTCTTAAAATCTCCCATACTTCAAAGGCACACCTATCACATGTTCATGAGGGGTGCCTAACCCCCCGGGAAATATATTATATTATATTATATTATATTATATTACATTATATTATTTACTTTAGATTAGTGGTGTATATTGTAACTTGCACTGTATATATCCGTAACATGAAGCCATATGAAAACGTCAATTTGAAAACAATATAGGGGCTGCCTGCGGCAGCCCCTAAAAAGCGGAAATGGAAGGATAACTCTCAGCCAACTGCAAGATGGGCGACATCAACCCCCGCTAAACCTGACCGTGTGTGCCCTCAGCAACCACAGCAAGTTTAACGCCAATGGCGCAAGAAACGCATGCGCATATTGCAGACACACACAGACAATTTCAGCTTTACATATTAGACAGTAAACTGGCAGTCAATGAAATTAAAATCAAAACTAATTGATGGTGCATTCATGCATGAAAAGAATGTCATTGAGACTTATACAATTTGTGACTCGTCTTTGAGAAGATAAACTTAAGTGTTGCATATTCACTGCAGTTTATATGCAACATGTCCAATAATGATCATTGCATTGCAAGAGTCTTAGGCCCAACCATGCAGGTTTTCAATCTACCTATTGTTTGCAGTCACATAGTACGTTCTCCACTTGTTTTATGTTGCCTATGTTCTTGTGCTCTGTTCTTTGGTAGCTAGCCAACCACTAGCTAGCCAATGGTGAAGTCCTGACAAAATAATCATAATCACATGCGCTGTAGGTAGTTAGCGAACTATTTCTGAGTTGGTGCACAGCTAACCAAAATGTGTTTTGAATGCGCGTATTCCTTGAAGGAACACAAGACTATTAAAAGTGTACTGCAGCATGATGTTTTCTAGCAAATCTATTGCTCGCTTTGTTGGCGATAGTTGAATGCAGGTTCTGTTTTACATCTTTGTACTTGTATATCACGGTGGGTATGAATGCACATCTCGCTCACCAGGAAGGGGTTTTAGCCGTGCCGGTCTATTCATAGATCCAAATATGCAGCCATTTTCGGGATCACTTCTTGCGCAATGGTGACCTACAGGCTATAAATGGCCGCGAAGGGTTTTGTAATAGTTATTCACTTTATACTCCTTTCCGATTTTGCGAGCGGTCCGAGCTTCAAGGTAGGTATAATCTAGGTATTACTGTTGATTTGGTTTCCACACTGGTGACAGATCTGTTCGTAGCACAGATCTATACCAGATCTATACTATTATGTCAGGAGGGAAGTAATCTAGCATCATGACACTTCTTATGCATGCTTGTAGAAAGATCTCCTGCACGTGTTATTTCAGCCTTCCCTAAATTCGACATATATGTCAGGGTCAGTAGTTCTTATTCGTGGAGGGACAGCTAGTGAAAGCAACTGACCTTAGCTAATATTTCTTGAACATGGTTTGACTATGGTATTATCTCTATATAATAGTGCCTCAAGCCTTCAAGCTCAAAAGTACGTATATTAATGGTCTGCTCTTCTAGGAATATCATGATCATGTTCAGGAATTCGAAGGAATTATTGAACTCTGTGGAACATTAACTTCATAGATTCCATGAAGTACTGTACCACAACATTTAATCATGGATATCCTGCAGCTAGCTGACTACAACTCCTCCAACTCCTTGCATCCAGGTGATTATGCATAAATATATGATTATGGTGTCCCTTAGCAACGGCAATGTCAACAAGTCCCTTCAATTGCTAATATGAAGTAACTCGAATACACACTGTTTATTTGGTATACCACATATGGATAATTATATATAAATGTACTACGTGTATATATCCAAGTAAGTCTATGAACAAAACCAGTCTAAGCTATTCACACTCTCCTGACAAAGTGGGTCTTGGGACCAACGTGTAACTACTGGAAAGCCACATCAATGACACGCATGATTCTGCAAAAATAGAAGAGACAATATCTCAGTACAATGTTATACTGTACGTACACAGCTGCAGTGACGCAACCCCCCCTCCCCCCCCCCCACACACACATACACATGCACGCATGCGCACACACAAGAGGCTGGGGGAATTGATAGCATAGTCCACCTTGGGGCACCTCTTAAGGAACTGGTCAATGACCAGTTTCCTACTCTGGTGCTGGGTGAACATCAGGGCTGGTCCATAGGCCTTCTCCATTGCTCCCACCCTGCTGCCGGCCACAGACACAACTACCCTCTCCACAACAGCCCTCACTTCCTGGTGAGCCTGTGACATGATGGTTACCGAGGCAATGTTGGGTGTGCAATTGTGTGATGCACTATGAATGACTATCAAAGTTTGTGAGGCTCCCAACGAAAGCATGGGCAGAGTAAAATGCATGACCTTGAGCTCCGTACTCTGCAAAGATGTACTGTACAGCAAGCATTGTGTGAGTGTGTGTGCGAGGTGACTTACCTGCAATTCCCTCTGAAATTGCAATTAAAGTATCTTCTCAATTCTGCTGTTCATGATCAGTATTGCAGAAAGTAATGTGTTTGGTGACAGTGACTATGGAGGCATCAAATGTCGAGGTGGAGTCATCACATCTTATTCCAGGTTTCTAAGGGGTGGGATTCTTACTTTCCATGAACACAACGATCAGCTCACTGTTAAAGGACTGCACATATACAGGACAGGCACTATTCCATGCATTCAGACACACAGTGTACACATTTTTCTTCGCACAAAAGTGAAGGTACAGACATTCTTGCCATGGCCACCTTTGAATGTTTGGGAACCACGCTACTGTCAACAGCAGTGACAATAGTACTTCCTACCCCTCTCCCATTGTATATCTCTCGTGTGGTCACATGACTACTTAGACTAACGCCACTGGGTTCATGTACTCTGGCATTCCTGACTATCTGAGCTACATTTTTGGGGTAGCTCAGGAGAGAATAAATAATATGTCAGGACAGGGAAGTTGACTAGAGTCCTCACATTTACGGCATCTCTAATTAATGCTTCTAAAAAGATCTCCCCTCGTGAACATTCCCCAAATGTAGTATTCATATATCAGGGTCGGTTGTTCTTGATCATGGAGGGAGAGTCAAGACAGTTACCATATTCTTGAATATGGTATCTCCAAGGTAGTGCCAAATGAGTGCAAGCTCATCTTGAAAGTAACAGTCTACTCTTTCAGGAATGCCTCGCTGAGGTAGCGAGTATAAAACTCTGTGAATGATTAACTTTCTTACTGCAGAAATTTCCTCCACTTTAACTACTGTAACACATAATCTGCACACTTGTCAGATTTTTGTTGACCTGGGTATCACTGGGTGCTGTAAATAGTATCCATTGCACAAAACCTGGCTACAGTATTGCCTACAATTCTACCCTTTTGGGTATATAACTGATCCTATCCTTACAGCTGAATCAAAGCAAATGACTAACACTTCAGTCGACCATTCATTCCTCAATACACCTGCCTTCACTTGTGTGGTAGCATTCAATCCAGTTGCGTCAATAAGCTTGTTCCCAGTAGCACACAGATTTGCCTTGGCTGCTCTTACCGAGTAGAAGAATGTTCAATATTAATGGAGAAATTCCTTGCATGGGCTTGCAAATCCACCATCTCTGGTAAGACCACTGCGTGGCTGTAGTATACTCACTGCACACGGTGAGGAGATACAAACCTGCTGATGTCCACACAAATTACATCCCAGAAATAATTCCTAATGAATGCATGGGTAAACAAGAATGTGCATGGGTTATATGACAGTAATATTTGCTGTGTCACTGCTAGAGGGTGACTTACACTCACATGCAGGCTGGAATTTTTGGCACAATTGTGCTGTATGTTATAGTTACGCAAGTGACAATTTGGCTTCACACATGAGCTCGCGATCGAGGGTGTATATTATAGCTATGATAACCTAATCTTATACTCCTCTTTAAGAACAAGCTTCATAAGCAGAAACACTATTGTGTTCCATTACCACATAATACGACCTAATTAATCACGAACAAGGAAAACACTAAGTAAGTGAACAGACTACAATAGTGCAACCACAATGTACAAGCAGCTCAAACCAAAACCCAAGTATATAACAACCTCTCATATTACTTACTATCACCTCCTTGAAACTTTAAATGGCTGCATGTGAGTGGCTGCTTGCAGTGTCAGCTGATAGCCTTGGTACCTGCAATGTGAGGAACACACATGGGCTTATGATTGAGTAGTGTGAAACGATTTAGAAAATGATGCCATCTTGATGATCAAAGCCTGAATGTTAAAGCAAGCCAACATGCCCCTATAAGACTGCAGCTGTTAGGTCAGACATGAGCAGAAAATGCATTCAAAACCCGGCCCAGCATGACAAATTAGCTTTAGCATTGTAAATCAGACTGCTATCTTTTTGCCTCTTCGTCCTGAAGAAGACCAGAGCATCTGGTCGAAACGTCGGCAAGGTTTTCAACCCTGTTGTGAAGCTGGTATTAGAGAACCAACCCTTTCTTTTTGCCTCTATTATTTTTAGATTACTTTGTCATTTAGCAAGGTAGGATCTGGTGAATAGCCTACTGTGTTAATTTGTTCTGAGCCACCGGAACATCAATAATTGTAGACTCATTAATAGGCAATTACAGTGAAAATGATATTCACAGTGAGAAATGTGTTGTAACCAGGATAGGTACAATGAGTGCAATAATTAGCTATAGTAACACACACACGCTACACACACCACACACGTGCACACAGACACTGTCATTATTTCAGTGTCATAATTCAGTAATCTGACTATCCAAAGGGAGAGGGAAGGAGAGGAGGAGCAATGCAGAGCCTGTCTGCTAGCTTGTTTCCTCTTATTCAGCTTGGCCATTGTAGCTACACTGCATGGACCAGAGCTCCTATATCACTCCTCGGTACACTGATAAGTAAAGTAATGGCATGTACGTATGCAACATCACCCCGGAGATGTGCACGGATCACATACGTGCATGTGCACTATCTCAGACTGGCACGACACAGCTGCTAAGGCACAAGCGGCAGCCGATTGAGACACCAGTCACACAGGTAGCTTAAGTACTTACAGTCTTTCTAACCTTTTCGTCTCAGCTTGCTTGCCAAATGATCAAGGATAGCCGTTCTTCTCCAAAGCAGAGCAAAAGCCTTCAAAGTTAGAGCATTCTTAGTGAGCAGAATCTTAACCAACTGATCATGATTGACGTGCTGCATGCAAGTCTGGGCATGCATGTGACAGTCCATGCATGGATTTTGCACAATAGTGTATTATGCAAGTTACTTGATCAATGATCCACATTTGACCATCTTGCAGAAGATCAATAGCCAGCTGCATGGAATATCCATGTCATGAAAAGTATAAAATCATGCCATGTACTTACCATGATTGCAAACTACACATGACGAATCCACACATATTATACATGCAACTGTTGAACATGCTGCATTCATGGTTCTACAATCTGCCACTCAAGAGTTTCGTGGTCAAACAGTGCATTTCTTATACTAAACATGGATATTGGTCCACCAGCTGGTCATGATCACGATCAGTTAACAATATTTATATAAAAATCAGCCCAAACCATAACCCTTACCGAATAGAAGATAATACATATGTACTGAATATACATAGCACATTGCATGCATGTTCATAATTTACTGAGCTGGTTGTCGAACCATGCAATAACCAGTGACTACTTTCCCACCTGCCTTTCTTTACACACTTAATTGCTCATTTTAGTGAGCAAAATGATGGGTAGCTTGAATGTATCTGTAGTATCATTTTTGACTGAATACCAGGCTCCATTTTGAGTACCACTCTAATCAGCCACTATATAAAACAGTGTTAATTAACAATCATGTAAAATTATAATGGTAATGCAGTGTAACTTCAGGCATTCGTATGTGTTAATGTTCCTATACCAATTCAAATGTGCTGTTTCGCTTAAATGTCTAGAATGACGTGCTGCAAATCGATACTGTGCTTAACAAGTTGACCCTTGTAACTCCCCACCATGACTTTCATACATCCTCCTGATCCTGGAGGATTCTTACATGCTGCACAGACTTCTTCAGAATTGAAAAATCCAGGCCATGTTCTCTTGCCAGTCCACTTCCAATGCATCTCAGCGATTCCAAGTACTGCAATATGTGCAATGCCACCAACAATCTTCGTGACCTTCGAGAACTTTGGAACGATGATGGGGTGACACATAGTATCACTTGCAACATAACTATTGTCACCATGTTTCACTTCCACCAGATGATGATCGGAATCTCGCCAGCGAAGCTCACCGGCGCACTTGGTACATACGTCCTTGCGGAACTGAGGTCTGAACGCATTGTCTCCATGAACTTTAGTGCCTTTGAGAGATGATATTAGTGTGGTAGTATCAGTTTCAAATGGAATATACAAAACGGGAGGGCAAGGAGAGACCGGGTCTGTGGCACTATGACATCGAAGCTCATGTGCACACTCCAAAGCTGCTTTAAATACTCTCTGAATTCTTGCATTATTCGGTCTATAATTTGGATTCTGTAGATATGAATGTAGGGTGCAAGCCAACACCATGTTCTGAAAAATGGCCCTTCCAAAGAAGTGCCACATTATGTCAATCTCCTTCTGCAGATAAGTGTCTACCTTCGAGGGTATACCTAGATTAGGTAAGAAGTATAGAACCCTGTCATATTTGAGGTCGAGTGCTTCACTTACGCCAACAATGGCACGCGCTTCTTTGAGATTATGAAGGCGAACATCATCTACGTTGCCTCCAGCAAATCCTTTGGTATCGAGCACTGTAATTACATGCTCCCTTGAACTCAGCAGGGCGCACCCTTTAGTGACCGAGTATATTTCATCCAGTTTGGTTTCGAATTTCAGGGATCCTGTCTCCTCGACTGGCCATAGTTGCATTATCCTCTTGTTGCCATCAGGATTGTCTTCCGTCACAGCATTGAGCAGTTTGTTGCCAGTAGTACTCTTGCCCATTCCTGTCCTTCCAAGGAGCATAACAGTAAATGGAGAAATGGCTGTAACGTGGAACAAGGGATTGAATGATTGTGCATTCAAAGCACAGCATGCATGACATTTGCTGACCGTGCACTAGCTGGAGTATAGGGGGTAGCTGGGAGGTTAAGGATCACAATATCTTGCTGGGAACATAATAGATTCTGCTGTAAGATATTACAATGTCAGGTTATGAGTGGTATAGTGCACACTGTAGTGTAGGCCTAGGGAGTTACCTAAAACGAATGGAAGGGGTATGGCTATATGTAGTAAGCATGTATAATTAACGGATTACTGCCTACACTTAATGATTCCACACAAATGAGACCAAATTCCTGTTACTAGCAATTAACTACTATGCAAGACTGCTATACAGCTCAGGAAGAGGTACATATAGCTACGTTGACAGCAGGGCTTTGAATTACTACTCATATATACAGCTATAGCTATACTGCATGGCTTAGAGGAAGGAATGATATAGAGTTGAATTATACATCATGTCCTGTAGCAGCTGCACTGATACAAGTAGTACTTATGTAGGCTTAGGACCTATTGACTACGCACTTGTACTGTTTTGCAGAGGACAATGAAAGTACAGTAAGATGAAACGGACACAAAGGATGGTCTGTTGGACGGTTCAACCTTTGCGTAGAAATGGAAAGAAATGAAACAGAATAAAATAGGCCTGGTACTTTGCCATACATTGAGTTGTACCAGATGTCAAACTGAATTGTGCAATGTTAGTAAACGTCATCACTAATCCT
Source organism: Ianthella basta (assembly GCA_964019415.1). Taxonomy (NCBI): domain Eukaryota; kingdom Metazoa; phylum Porifera; class Demospongiae; order Verongiida; family Ianthellidae; genus Ianthella; species Ianthella basta. The sequence goes on along the minus strand of OZ025870.1, from coordinate 1,535,381 downwards.
AACTAATATTCGCACGTGCGCAAATACGCACAAACTTGAATATGCACAAATCATAGAAGAGAGCAAATTTTGTCTTGGTTGTTGAGTTAGCGTGGCTTACCTCAGGAAGTATGAGAGACGATTGCTGTGCAGCGAGGCTTTGGGAAAGATGATCAAGTCCACTAATGCGTGCAGAATCGATGTTGATGAGATTGTAGAGTTCACACAATCTTCGGTGCGTCTGCCAAAAGCGCTTCAGTGGCTACGAAAGATTCCAGGACCAGCAAGAAGAGCTTTTGGAGAAGGTGGAGGTAGCCATTTTGGATTCCAGGTCACTTAACGGCTTTTCTGCAATCTGATTAAGTTGCACTATGGGCTGCAACGGGAACAACTTGATGTATGGCAATGTACCAGGCCTATTTTCCCCATATCAAATAGGCCTGGCTTAGCGAGGCTAGTACATGCCCAGGGGCACTTTAAACTATTGAGTACATTGCCTACTAGATAGGTAAACATACCTGGTTCTGGTGTACACAAATCTTCTTGTTCATGTGACTGCACTGCACTGCTTCTAAAAGTAGCCTGCATAATTCAACAGTAAATGGTAAACACACAGGGTGTTCAAAGATGGATGAACCCATGAACGACTACAACAGTCACAAAAGTGACATTACCAGAAAAACAGGTATGGCGCTATGGCATTTGTCAATACAATAGCTAGCGGTACTCGTTGTGATCGAAGTGACACAAATTGCAAAACAGTGAGACACAACTCAATACTGAACACAACAACCACATGGCCAAAGCATACCTGTGTCGGCACTGCTCTAGGGGGTCCCATTCCAGGAGAGTGTGCCTCCTCATGGAAAGACCTGGCATAAGAGTAAGAGTACGGGGAGGGAGGGGGGAACACAGAAGGGGTTTGACGACCCCACTGGGCTATGCCATAAGGAGAAAGTGGCTCAATCCAGTCCCCCACTCTTTCCTGCTCCTCCTCCCTCTGTGAATGTATAAGACAAGAGACAAACGGAAACACACTTACACCACACCAAATGTTAAGGCCAAGCATGAACACAGTGAACCAGCTAATCATACCCTTTGTACCTGTAGGCTGCCCTCCTGCTCTACATCCACTGTCTCTTCTTTCTCCAATTGTACTGTATTATAAGGCGGTTCCTCTCCTCCCTCTCCCTCCTTCTTCAATGGCTGCTTCATTGGGCCTGAAGGGTCCTTCTGGTATACCTGACACAAACAGTGGATTGGGAATAGAACAGTTGAAATGACTACATTTCCAGCAGTTAATAACAGACTTTCATTACTATATAACTGACAAAGCCATTCATCACCCACCTTGTTCAGAAGGGTCATCTGCTGAAGGCTGATGTCCACTAAAAAGTGATCAAACACGACCACTGTGGTCACATGCAGGTCCTGCAGAGCAGTGCAGTTGGACTCCAGCTTTGGGCAGAGTGAATACACAGCCTCTTCAGGGATGAAGAAGTAGAGGACGATGCTGCCCTTAACAAACCCAGCAAAAAGGGCATCACTCAAACCAAACGTGTTGACTAGCAGGTCCCTTAACTGCAGGATCTGATGGAGGTGGAAGCTAAGGAGATGTCCTCTTTGATTGATCTCGACTGCCATCACGGTGTAGTTCTTAGGTGGCTCGGGCTTCACATTTTTCCTCCTACACTCTGCCAAGGTGTGTGTCACCTTGCTGCAGAAAGTTTCCTTGTACTTTGTCATCTGAGACTGAAGCAGGCTATCAATTTCTGTGACACGTCCAATGATGTCCTCCAGGAGGCAAGTGTTGAGATAATCCCAGTGATTGCCTTTCTGTAAGTGTTGGATTAGTTCCAAGGGTGCAATCTTACCATGTGGAAGGTTGGCAGGTTCTCTAGTAGGGAAGCATCCATCAACCATTGGCCGCAAACGCTCTCCTAGATACACCAATAGGCTCTCAAACTGAGCACTGTCGAGTGCACGTACAGCTTCTGATAGGTTGCCAACAATAGAAGAAAATTCACGTTGGAGTGCAGGAAACTCGGGCCAACATACGTTCTTTGACATGGACGATAGTTGGTGAGTCATGGTAAGTTCAGGCTGTCGTGAGCTGGCTCCTCCTTCTCTAGAGGGTCCCTGTGCACTCGTAGGGATGGCCACTTGGTGCTCTCCTCGGAGTGGGGCAGGATCAGTGCCAGGAAGGGCTGCATGTGAGAAAGGACATGAATATAAAATACCACACATCACATATGAATAACAGATAACTGCTAGTATTGTGTATATGTAACATGATAGATGCTAGCATACTCAAAACAGCTACAGCACAATAAATGGAATACTGCAGATGGGTCATCATCTATGGAAAGTTCATCTAAAAACAGTCTTCCATGATGCATTATTCATAACATAAAGTCACAAACCAAATGCCTATAAGAGTAATGAAGCAATAAAATGGATGCCTGCATGCGATAGCCCATACTACAGAAACTATAGAAACTACTGAAAAGCAAGCTAAGATACCTTCACTGGTCTTGAACCTCTCTGCAGTCGACTCCAGCTCACGTGCCCAAACCTCGTAGTTGCACTGTCGCAGCATTCGGCAGAAGGTAGCAAAGTCCTCGTCTCCCTTCCCTTGTAATATCTCTACTACGTGGCCAACTTGCTCCACATCTCCATTCTTAGTTTTCACGCTGAGTGCCTCATCTTTGTCTAAGAATCCTCCTGCAGGTCTCTCCAACATGTTGGGAAGTTTAATCATTTTGATATTTGTTGTGAGCTCCCCTTTCAATGCTACCAAAGCATTGGTATTCCATTTAGCCATTGGACCTAGAGGTATATAAGGAAACACATAATTATACTTGATACAGGGACCTATACTAGTATACACAAGTCACAAAATATTGCACAGGTTACATACAATGGCAATAATCCACAAAAATGCTCTGCACCCTTTTAATCTGATAGGCTGAAACCACACAAGGATTTTGCATACATCTCACATTTGCTAAATGGAGTAGACGCAGATGAAGCGAGTATAGTATAATGGGAAAGATTCTCACCACAGCATTGGTCAAAGTCATGAAGGAACTAGCTGGCTATATACAAAATTTTGAACAATCAGATCAGTAATGGAATCTGCATGTGCTACCAGCATCTTGGGTACCGAGTGTGATTTTCATTGAAGTACACAGTCCTACAAACATATTCTTTGCAACACCACAAGACAGAGTGTCCACTGGGACTCTAGCTACCATCACCCGTCGCAAGCTAATTAGTGCACAGATTAGTCATTTCCATTGACTCAGAAATCAGACTCCAGTATATACATCATACTCCTCTTACTCCTTCCTTACCTGCTGTTGCTCTACTACTGGAGGGCTGCCTGTCTGCAGCAAGATTAAGAGGTGGAGCTTGTCTGGTCTGAGGTGAACTGCTCGCTTCCAATAGAGCTGCAGGAGGAAGGAACAGCAACAGGAGCTAGTCAGTGAATGCACGGGAAGTGGGTGACATCACTTCCTAAATAGCACATGCACAAGACGTCACTCACCCTTCTCCAGAGCTTCCGCCAAATAATTGTACTTTTCCCGCAAGATGTCCACCAACTTTGCAGCGAATCCTGGGGGACGATGGCGGATTGCCCTTAACACACGCCTGTTCACCGCTTTCAAATCATCCTTGGACGAAGACTGCGAACACGAGTCCAGAATGCCATCGTATTCTTCAGTGCTCAGTAGATCGCTCTCGTACAATTCGTCAATGATGTCGATCGCCTTGATTCCTTCCACTAATTTCGAGTAGATCTTCCGCATAGCTGCTTCATCCTGCTGGTCGGCCATTTTGGAGGGAAGTTAACGCCCCTTGGCATTAATTTATGGCATAATGCGTAGGCGTCTACATGCCCGTGCACTTATCAGTAAGCAAAGGCTAGCATAAAATAAATATATAAATATATATATATATATATATATATGTGTGTGTGTGTATATAGACTATATATGCGTGTTTTAATTTGGGGGCAATCAGCAAGTATTTTAACCTAGTTCTAACAATTAGGCTGTGCAGCATTTGTTAGTTGTAGCTAGCTGCGTCCTTTGCACAAGTTGGACTTAAGCTTGGTTGCTGCATGGCATCCTATTCCAGCTTGTGCTCAACTGACTAACCTAAACCCACTGCAACTTGACCTGCTGAGTGACTTCTGCCGCCAACTAGCTAGCTAGCTAATGCTAACACAGAACGGAAACGAATCTGTAGTTATCCGGACACATTGCTCGTTGGGATACAGTGGGTGGATACATGAGGCAAGATATTTGTATATTTGTATGCGGTTAATTGCAAGTTTGCATTATGCGTGTAGTGAATAGAGAGAGCCTTAAATGGTGAACAAGAAGGGAGCTACTCCTTCTAGATACGTACATAGACTGAGAATTAGCCCCCTCATCTCTCTTCCTTTGTCTCCTGTAGAGTCCAAGCCAATGGCATTGAGACCTTCAGACACAGATACCCTGGACTGGTCCACTACTACCACTCACATAAGGGAACGTGGAACAGCTGAAAACTCATTAGTACTAGTGCTTGAGTGAATTTGAATGCATGTGATCATCTTTCACTGTCTCAATTACCACAGCCATGTGGTGTATGTATTATTACAATTCTTATTTATATTTACTCTTTCATTGTAGTTTAATGCTAAGCACATGCAATAAATTTATAACTATGTCATCCCTGATCATGCTTAGTATACATAAATACTCCAAATTAAAGAAGTGAGAACTGAAGTGTGTTTCATATGTCTCTTGTGTCAGTGCACCCACCACACACAATAAAGGATGTGCTACTTAGAGATACAACAGCACAATCAACACGTGGTACACCAAGCTGATCAACCCACTTTGGACCACTTGTTATCGTTAGGGTCATAAACAAACACATCTGAAGTTGGTGTGCATGACACGCCATCTCCACCAACAGCTGTATACAACATGAGCTGTGTCTTGTAATAGCACTGATCTGTAGTAAGGGGTAGGTGCTATATCAGTCTAATGATGTGACATACTATCACCTTCGGTTGTTAGTGCATTCTCCATTGCAGTCAGTGACAACTGCCACACAGTCTTAGTACTTGTGCCTGTATTGGTAGCTATACGTGATTTTTTTTCCCGTAATTACATTATTACAACAAATACAATGTATGAGCCAGCACTAATAACTGGGGCATAGTGAAGGTGGGAGTACATATTTGAGAACAGGGGAGGTCTATAATACCCCTCACGTGATACTATATTAAGTGCTTTTGCCTGCCTTTTAAATGTCATAGCTATAGGCAATCCAATTTATCATATCCCCTTTGTCAGATGCCGTGCATCACCTGCTTCCATGAGTATCTGCTTATTTAATCTATAATTTATACGTTCAGCCATATGCATTAATCTAAACCAGGATATACCCTATCAGGGGCAGAGGGGGGGGCAGGGGGGGCTTGAGCCCCCCCACTCTGAAGCTCAGCCCTCCATACATTTTGTAGTGAGATTAACACTATTCAGTTAAATCAGTGGTTGAGGAGCAAATTCAGCAAATCATGAGAAAGTTTACCAGTTTTAAAGTACACTGACTGAAATCACTGTTCACAAGGATTTAACAGATTCGCTTGACATGGTTGCCGTTGCTAAGGAGTTCGTAGCTAGGTTTGACCGCAAGAAGTACTTTGGAAACTATTAATAGAGTTTGCAACATTGTATCGTGCATGTGAATACTTTAATGCTTTTACAAATTTTGACATTCACTGCTTTTTGTATTAGTATTATTATTGGACTTTGAATGTCAGTGACTACATAATATGTATGCATGATAATTACGTAGAATGTGCTCTTGGGCTAAGTTAACAAGAAATAATTATAGACCGAAGGGTTTGCGAGCGCAGCAAGCAAAAAAAATTGCAGAGTATATGTACCTTCTAAGATAGAGCCCCCCCACTTTTTAGGAGCTGCCGCCGCCCCTGCCTATGTAAGAGATCTTAGTGAATGCTGTAATGGGAGCAAGCCTAAATCACCTAGAAGATAGAGCTACAATCAGGACATTCTGCCTACACCCAAAAGCTTATCATTATATATTGAGGTGGTCGTTTAGTGGGGTCCCAATTTGAAAAGGTACACAAACAAAGAAGACATTGCAGAAGGGGAATTCGTAAGTGGTCCAAGTTGAGCAGATTAGAGTGGGTGGCACATGCACAAATTATTTTGCAACACTCAGGTACTCATTGATCAGACTAGTCTGGCTTGCTAGACCGTCCCGTAAGCGCCCGGTAGGCGTGGAAGGGAAGGGACGGTCTAGCGGCAGTATAGATTAAATAACACCTTTTCGACCAATCAGATCCGTTTCCCCGGAATCCCGGGTAATAGTATTCATTGACGATTGAAGAAGACCAAGCAAGCGTGTGCCATGAGTTCGGAGGCGGATCGTTGCTGCTGTCTTTGCATTGGCTCCGTAGAACAACCGTACTACTTGGTTAAGCGAGGCACGCTAACATCAGCTGGTGGAGGCTCCCTCGCAGCTCGTAGCATTTAACTGCAGCCCCGAAGTCAGAAACAATGGAGCTCCGTGCATGCCTCTGCAAAGGTTGTTACAACGCAGTAATGCCGCTAAAGAGTACACTACCAACACAGAAGGTAGTGCCTAACATTCCTCCATAGTACTCGCAACAATGCGGCCAGCACTCGAATATGATGGACTTCCCATGTCCAGTGACTCAGCAGCAGGCTTACGAAGGTATCCTTAGGGCTGATGACGCTCTTCAAGGCTTCCTTCTGACGTCTCGTTAGGACCGACATTGACTTGCCCAGTGCACTCAAAGCGAATGATACAGCCCCTTCGAAGGACTCCTCCATAATCAGCCTGTACTAGACAGGCTGGACAGGTGCGACGTAATAATTGGCACCATAATGCAAAGGTGTTGGCTAATCTATACTGCCGCTAGACCGTCCCTTCCCTTCCACGCCTACCGGGCGCTTACGGGACGGTCTAGCAGGCCAGACTATGATCAGACTTGTCTTTAAATGCATGCACTTATTGCGCCTGAAGCAAAGGTGGCATAATCGACAGTGTCATTCATGCTTGCATGTACAATAATGTTGTTTTATTGGAATGTGCAAACTCATATGCTTGTACACGACAATCATGCAATTCTCAGCCCAACACTATCATGAAGCATTGCTCAATGTATGATAAAAGTAATACAGCGCTAGCCAACCAAGAAAAAATGAAGTACATTATAATACAGTATTAAAACCTTTATCAAATCTGACTCAGAGACTGTTTCAAGCTAAAGTGTGGTACAAGGTGCATAGCTAAAGTATGTATAAACAGACATGTGTCAACCTCAAAAGAGCACACAGTCATGTGTTACCATTAATAATGCTAAGTACTTAAACAGTAAGAGAGCAACTACAAACTGTCCAGATCATGACAAAGATCACTGCTTGTCTATATGGTAAATCCTTGATTAAGGATGCCATGGACAATGATAAAATTAAGAACAAGGAGACCACAATAGGAAAGCATGTCAAAGAAAAAGGAGACATGGACGTGAGGCTCGTACATATACAGAGTCTTTAAAAATTTTCCAGTTTCCCTTTCGTCCTCCTTGAGAGCCTCCCAGCGAAGCAATGCAGCAGTGAATATCAAACTGAACAGGGCTGTTATTCCCCGCAGCATTGTGAAGGCAAAGTAGGCAGCACGGAATCCAAGAGACTGCACTAGAATTCCAATTTGCAAGTATGTTGCAAGTGCAGATGAGCACGTCATGATTTTCAGTGCAACTGCCACCATTTTCAAGCCAATGTCCAAAAAAAGTTGTTTGAAACTTCGAAGTTCGACAGCATTTTCATTGCTTGCGCACTCACAGAGAATTGCACAAAGGATAGGGTAAATGAATCGAAGGCCAGCAATTACTGCAGTGGCAAATGTCAAGCTGTAGAAAGCCAGTCTTGCTACTATGGCAATGTACCACCATCCACCGAGATAGAAGAGGTTAACATTGGAAAATGGTGCAAAGATGAACGCATATGTAAGATCACCATAACGCCAGTACTCCATGAATTTGCTGCAACCTCTATTATTGTTTTCGCTCAAGCTTCTCTTAAAGCAAAAACTCCATTGGAATACCGAAAAAATGGGAAACACTATTATAGTAAATAATTCTTGAACAAATATTACAAATGTCAAAACATTGGCAAAACTTGCACCAGTTTCTTTGAGGTTGGTTGTCTTGTTCAAGCCAAGAATGTCCGCGTTTGTGGCATGAAAGCCCACAACACCAAAGTAGACACAGTTGAGGATGATAAGAATTGGTTTGCTGGCCACGTGAAAGGTTGTGAAAGCATTGATAACAACATGACTCTGTTGACACTCACCACATATTGTTTTGCAATTATTCTGATCGTGTTCTTCATCTTCCTTACGTGACTCACTGATCGTGACCTCATTTTGACAGCAAATGTCTTTGCATTTTTCCTTGCACTTCCCAAACGCAGACACGCCCTTGCAGCAGCACCACTTGGTGAAAAATGCATAGGAAAATATTGCCCACGCCAAACCTCCAAATGACAGGATGATGGTTATTATCAAAGATGTCTGATCTACATTGGCAAACACATTCGCTGGCTCCGTGGGTACAGCAGTAGGCCATCCAATTGGTATATACGGCCAAGACATGCCTGCGATAGCTGGTTGGATCTACTGCTCGCTCTCAATCTCGATTGTGGCTTCAACAGTCTGTGTGTCAGGCAGCATCTGTATAAATGTGTATTTGAGTAGAGGTTATTCACAGTGGGTGGAGCAAGGCCATATTTGGAGTGGAATGCTCCATTTATTGGAATGAACATGGGCACCACACAGGCTGTGCATAATTGGGTTGCAGACTATATAGAACAAGCTACCAATGAATAAAATTTACACCTCAACAATAGGTTGCTCAGACCATGAATAAGCTAATGTTGCTAAGGAGACCAGCATAATTATGTATTTGCCACAACCTTCCCACAAACACTGATAGCCTGCAGACTTATAAGACTTAGTATAATTGTATAATAGTAGCTGTCGAGGCCATTTTGTTGCTGTGTACTGGTTCCGTTCATACCTGACTGATGCTTTCCGGCAGGAAGCAATTGCACAAGAGGTTGTTGATCTGTTGAGCCTTCATCAGTGGCGCCTACTTCTTTACTACCCCTAGTTTCTGAATCAATTGCACAAAACGATCGCAACAGCCTGTCTCCTGTTGCAGTGTCCCCATTCTGTGTGTAAGCTGATCTTCTCGTGGCTGATCCCGCTCCTGGGAATGTGTTACTTCGAATTCTCTGTTTTGATATCTCCGAGGCTGGAGCGCCCCCTAAGCGCTTCCAATTCTGATCATCTCCTTCGCTCGAAAGAACATGACCTTCATTGGGTGATTCAAGCGAGCCTGCATCTTGTGACACTTGGTTCAAAGAGCTATTCTCTACTTCATTGGCTCCATTAAGCCTCCAAACTTTTAGAAAACTTACATCGCCAGTGCCGTCACCTTCCAATCCAAGAAGTTTGTTCCCCGTAGTGCTCTTTCCCATCCCAGACTTTCCCAGTAGCAGAATGTCCATGTACTTGCGCGCGCCATCGCTCGCGGTCATGGCACAATAGCTACGTATAATACTAAAAGATAGAGCTGCTTACTTTTGATATATATAGATATTCCGTGACATAAATTCATACCATACAGTATGCATGCATGATGAATCGCGTGCACGTGACTGCGGTGACGTCGACGCACAGACCGCAGTTGCATTAATACATGTTGTGTCCTTATACGAATGAGATAGGGATGCCTGTGCACTGCGCATTCTTGCAATTATTGGAAATTATTCAGCTGCCTTTTCCACATCTCTGCATCTAGTAGGATCTGAGGATAAGGAAATGCACTACAATAAAAAAGTCCAAGCAAAGGCATGCAAGCAAGACATGTAAATTAAAATTGGTATTGGAGGCCACGATAAAGAAAGTGCTGCATGCATACAATGAAAATTATATAGCTTATATAATATTATCTTAAGTATACCCATGATACATTGAGAGAACTGGAAAGTATACATATTTAGGCACTAAATGCTGACTATGCACATAGTACTAGTCTGTAGGGAATACCTGATCGAGTTTATAGGCACTCTGTTTATGCAGAATATGCTTACATTAGCAGTTGATGTGGACCTGAATATCAACAGAGGAAGGAAGCTGGGATCATATGGTGTTATCTCAAAGCAAGAGACAGAGCAGGTGAATACATGAATGCGCATGGCTCGAGCTCTCAGTGTGTTCTATGAAGCGAATAAGGTCACAGAGCAGCACAGTGTGACTAACAGCACACACACACACACACACACACACCCATGCACGCACGCACACACGCACGCACACACACACACACACACGCACACACACACAAACATACACACACACACATATGCATGCACACAACACAGTGGACACACACACACATGCATACAACACACACACATGAACACACATGCATGTACACAACACACACACATACACACACTAGCTGGCATGACTACTTGATGAGATGATAGTCACATATTATGACAGACTCATGCCCAACACTCCTCTGGTATGGCAGAGAAGAGAGCAACTAAGTGAATGCATGTTGATGAAAGACTTTCAAAGTGTTCCATTTTATTCACAATGCATTCAAATGCTTAAGTGCACAACTACATTGTAGAATGCACAGTAGCTGTTCAATAATTTGACAATCAGAAGCAAACATAGCTGAATTTGTCTTCAAGTAAGAGATCAATCTTGGAGGAGGTAACCACCGCAGCAATGCTTTTATCAAGAGCGAAGGGCATGGAGTGCTCATTTGTGACTCTACTGTGTCTTGTATGAATGAAATCTTAGTGTAAAGCCACTGACAGAACCACTGTCACACCAATGTATTACAATACACATACCACATACTACACCATAGTCACCGTTCACATGAAGTGTTCCCCTGCAGTCACACAGTTGTCAATCTATGGGGTAAGTACTGTACCTGTTGATCTGCTAGAATGACTGCTTTCACTCTACAAGGATCACCAGGCATGGATGGCACTAGAGCAAATGGATGGGAACACACTTGAGATGAGAGATGAAAAGAGTAACTGATCATGAACCCCTGGCCAATTGCATCCACCTTGGCAGCGAGATTAAAATTATTATTGTTTAGTGGAATAAGATAACATTATTCAGGCCCAGAGGATGCACTTTAAAGGTAGTCAGGCCACATTAAGACAATCTCATATCATCAGATTTCTGTTGTGCACCAACAATTGAGTTATTGTTGTACTTTGAATGAGATAGCACAATGCGCTAGGATTCACATTCAGTACAGAGACCTTTCTTTGTGCACACTAACAATGGCTGATTGTGTATGTGCCTTTCATATACATCTTGTGTGAATAGAGCATTCATGAACTGCAGTTTCACAGCATGCTGATGCAATTTCCATCGATATAACTATTGCAAGGTTTACAGCCACAGATGCATTTAATTTGTCATAGACTAACTTGACACTTAATTAATTTGTGCAATAGTGTGTACACATGACCACACATTTATATACGCAGACACATTCACATGGACATATCTACACCTTCACATACACACACACTACACGTACACACACATGCATGTGCATACACACACAAACACACACACACACACACACACACACACACACACACACACACACACACACACACACACACACACACACACACACACGTGTTCAGAAGTGCATACACACACACATGCGCACAAACATCACATGCACAGGCCAGCAAGTATCTTTGCTATACAAAAGAATGGCCATGCAAGTCTAAAAATCTGGTCAGGCCATGGCCTGGGCAGCCTGGGCTGTTCCTCAAGGCATGATTATTACTGTAACAATAACGATAGACTACATGGCCAATGGATGCTGTGACCTGATCAGGTGAGTTTACTTTAGCAGAAGCTCCTCCCTCTATTTGGGATGTAAGATAAATTCATGACTTGTGGTTAGACATCCAGCTGGAACAGCAATCTCAAATGAATATTCATACGGCATGGAGTGACATATGAGTATTCATTATAAACAATTGCACAGCAAAGTACTATGAATTACATTGACATCTGTCCTGCACACTCAAGAGGAATGTTTCTTAAGCTTGTCATAGCAACACCAGTACTATACCATGGCCAACTGTAGGCATACATAGACCAAAACCTGCTTATTTTCCAGCAGCTAGCACACATTCACTCCGTGTATGACTATATGCAATGTATCACTCACCCACTACTAGCAAGTACCTGTGGAATGGTATTTCTGCCTTGCAGAAGTACATATATAGTGACCATGTGACAAACACACACACACTCACACACACACACACACACACACACACGTACACACATACACAGGCACACATACACACATACCAAGTATACTCAACTTGCCCACAGAGTGCATGTTCTAGTGTTCACAGAGGGCACACAGGCATACATTACCTATACACGTGGACGTCTGGACCTATACACACACACACACTCACATGCTCTGGTCAGTAATGCGTTGCCTTCTCCCAGATTGCCTCCAATGCACTGTTCTCATTCTCCTGCCTCCTTCTCTCCTGTACACTCTCACAAGATGTCAACTCCCCTTTCTCTTCTTTCTTCTCCTCTTCCTCTTTGTCTTCCTTATCACTAACATCACACACTATAGAGTTAGCACTGTCAGCAGTGGAACAAGGAAGGGAAGAAGGGAAATGTGCATTACAGAAATATGAAGCAGTCATCATATAATATATAAATTCTAAACTGTTATACAAGCCTCTTACACAAGGTAA
>OZ025870.1:1422500-1517500 GCA_964019415.1 Ianthella basta | reverse complement strand
TCTGCATTTCCTCCTCATAGTCAAGGGCCACGTAGCACAGTCTCTCCTTGATGTCACGAACAATTTCACATCTGGCAACGGATTTGAAGGAGTAAACATGCTTATTCTGCAGGAGTCGCATCAAGTGGTGGGTCAGATCACGGCCAGCAAAATCCATACGAGAGATGGCATGGGGGAGAGAGTAGCCCTCATAGATGGGAACGAGGTAGGTCACACCATCTCCAGAGTCAACCACAGTGCCAGTGGTGCGACCAGAAGCATACAGAGACAGTGTGGCTTGGATGGCAATGTACAGGGCTGGAGTGTTGAAGGTCTCGAACATGGTCTGGGTCATCCTCTCTCTGTGTCATCCTCTCTCTGTTGGCTTTGGGACCATGACAAGCCTCAGTCAAGAGCACAGGATAGTTCTCAGGAGACACACCCAGCTCACTGTAGGCGTGGTGCCAGATCTTCTCCATGTCGTCCCAGTTGGTCACAATGCCATGCTCAATCGAATAGCTCAAGTTCAGATGATCACATTTGTTCAGAGCATCATCACCAATGTAGTAGTCTTTAAAGTCCAAACCTACTGTGGCACTCAGATCAGGTCTGCCGACAACAGAGGGGAATACGGCACGAGGAGCATCGTCTCCTGCAAACCCAGCCTTGCACAATCCAGATCCATTGTCAATCACAACTGCAGTAACGCCACTGTCTACAGTGGAGTGCTCGGATTGTACCCCTGTAGAATGGAGATAAAATGGAAGATTAGGTCACTACATACAAGCATCTTCTTCTTAAAGGGGATACCCCATTTTTTAGTGTTTATGGGAGATAAGCCTTCCGGGTTGAGCAAGTTATTAAGAATTGCTTGGGTGTAATAACTACACTTGAATTTCAGTATGTACGAAAATTGGAATACTGCATGGACTCAGAAGGCATGTATTGCTACAAACTCTAAAGTGAGCTATCCATGTCATTACACAGTGAGTGCAACAGCCAAGAACCTAATGACATCATAACATTTTGTACCTGGTGTGCAAGGTAAACACTTTAGGAAGCTCAAACCAATGTTTTAAGTCGGCAAGAGTTATAAACATAATTATAAGAGAAAACAAACACACACACATGTATATTTACATACATGTGTGTGTGCTTATATAATATTATATTATATTTTTGCATATACATGAAATTGTAAGCTACTAGAAGAGTTGCACGCCTTCAGCGAGCTACAATGCCCGACACCTGTCCCCCAATGCCCTCATGTGGGAACCATGTGTGGAGAACCTACTTGTCCTCTGTGCAGAGACATGGCATTGTGTGGTGCTTGCTTGTAATGATTATTATTGTGATTGCTTGTAATGTTATGCTGACATATTTATGGTGTAGATGTAGCTGAGCATGCGTACTAGAGAGAGAGGAGACACGTGTTGTAAGTGTGCTGTTGTTGTTAATGAACCTTTGTTTAGTTAAGTTTGGCTGTTTATTTGCTCACGGACGTCAAGGACAAGCGGAGTTAGCTGGACCCGTAGAGGATCCCGACCCCATGTTACTGCTCTTACCCTAGCTAAGATTAAATAAAAGCTGGTGTGATGATTCGGTTTAAATTTGTCTGTTGGACAAGAGGCAATCTTGTCTGGTAAAAACCAGAAGTGAATGTGAACAACAATTAGAAAATGGCGGTCGTCTGCGTACGAAAAAGCGCAAATGGAAGGATAACTCTCAGCCGACCGCAAGATGGGCAACATCAACCTGCCTCAGCAACCACAGCGAGTTTGATGCCGATGGCACAAAAAAATGCATGTGCGTATAGCAGACACACACACACACACAGACAACTTCAGCTTTACAAATTAGATAATAAACTGGCAGTCGATGAAATTAAAATCAAAATTAATTGACGGTGCACTCGTGCAGGTGCGCCCACATGAAAAAGATGTCATTGTAAAGAGACTTATACAATTTGTGACTCGTCTTTGAGAAGATAAACTTAAGTGTTGCATATTCACTGCAGTATACATGCAACATGTCCAATAATGATAATTGCATTGCAAGAGTATAAGGCCCAACCATGCAGGTTTTCAATCTAACTATGGCACTTGTTTGACAGTCACATAGTACATTCTCTAATAGTTTTGTTACGTTTGTACGTTCTTCACTTGTTTTATGTTGCCTATGTTCTTGTGCTCTGTTCTTTGGTAGCTAACCAGCCACTAGCTAGCCAATGATGAAGTCCTGACAAAATAATCATAATCACATGCGTTGTAGGTAGTTAGCGAACTATTTTTGCGTTGGTGCTAAGCTAACCAAAATGTGTTTTGAATGTGCGTCTTCCTTGAAGGAACACAAAATTAAAATGCGTGCTGCAGCCTGAGGTTTTCTAATCTATTGTTCCCTTTGTTGAAGTTAGTTGAATGCAGGTTTTGTTTCGCATGTTAGTCCTCGTATATGTGGGTATGAATGCACATCTCGCTCACCAGGAAGGGGTTTTAGCCGTGCCGGTGTAACAGGGTTTCAGTTCCCCCCGGAACTCCAATACTAGTATACGGGTTCCGCCGGACCTGGTCTCCTAGGATTACGGTTCCCCCCCCCGGAACGTGCCTCCTAGGAGATGGGTTCCGCCTTAGGATGCGAGTTCCCCCTGTTGGGTTTGCCTCTTAGGACCGTGGTTCCCCCCTCTAGGATACCAGTTCCCCCCATATCGGGCGCTGCTAGTGGAGTCGTTGTGTTGAAGATTTTGGAATTCAAGTGCCTTGCGTAGTAGGCTCTCCAGGATGACTACCGTTTCATGTCCTTCCATCTCGCCTTCTAATATGACCACTCCACACGTTTTCTAATCTATTGCTCGCTTTGTTGGAGATAGTTGAATGCAGGTTTTGTTTCGCATGTTAGTCCTCGTATATTTGGGTATGAATGCACATCTCGCTCACCAGGAAGGGGTTTTAGCCGTGCCGGTCTATTCATAGATCCAAATAAGCAGCCATTTTCGGAAAGTCACTTCTTGCGCAATGGTGACCTACTGGCTATAAATGGCCGCGAAGGGTTTTGTAATAATTGTTCACTTTATACTCCTTTCCGATTTTGCGAGCGGTCCGAGCTTCAGTGTAGGTATAATCTAGGTATTGCTACTTACTGTATGCACAGTTGTACTGAGTAATACTCGTGATATTCCGGAACGATCATCGGATGATTCATGTTTTCCTAGTTTTCTTTTACAGAACGGCAAGATCATAATAATGAAAGGAACTCTTAAGGTGTGCTTGGCGATAACTAATGACAAATAAGTAGTATCAAGGTGTTCTTGTTAAAATATTTGAGATAAAACTGTATACGTAGCTACTACGGGTAGGAGAATGACTAGCCAACATGCAAATGCTAAATTTCATGAACTTTTCCGTGTTTAATCATTCAATTTTGCCAGTATAGACATACATAGCTAGATGGCAGCTTTTCAGCCCCCTGTAGGCCAGATTCAATGACTGTGGCTGTAAATCCCTGGTAAAGAAAAGTTATACGCTTCATTGAAGTTATAGCACTTATTCTGACAGTATGCAGGAACTGTATTGATTATGTTGTATTTGAACTGGACTACTCTGGAACTGAAGGGTGAAATTGTGATCCACTTCACTCATTTGATTTGGCTTCCACACTGGTGACAGATCTGTTCGTAGCACAGATCTATACCAGAAGATAATGGGTATAAAATCCCACTAGCTAGCTATGGTGTTGCTCAAATACAATGGTCTAAGATGTTAATTGTGTGATCTTTGGTGACTGAAGAGCCAGCTAGCTAAGCACCACCCTTGAAGAACATGTCCCCCACACCCTTAAATTGGAGAAGTTCACACTGTATTTACGGGACCATGCTCCAATGCCAGCCTGATTGCCACCATTGTTTTTATCTGCCTGTTTCAAATAGTATAATTATACATTTGCTATGTGCAGTGTTGCCAAACAGAATGTCATTCAACTGTATATGTGGGGAACTGCAACGTCCCTTTGATCATGTGCAAATTAAGTTAATTAACCCTATGATTAGCTAGCTATGAGATTGTATGAAGTGGAAATTGACTTAGTGATCTGTTGCCCTTGAGCACTGTGATCAGTGTAGCTATCTTATGAAACATGATTTGTACTACATTTTCCAATCAATCTTGCTTCATGCAACCATTCTCGGATACAAAAATTACTAGTTCTATGTTTAAAAGGTGCCATTTAGCGGCCATAGTTGAAGTTTGAAGGTTAATTCTTATAACTGCCCATTATGAGGACCACTGGAGCTGCCAGTGTTCCAACAGAAACTTAATCCATGATGAATTTCCTAAGATTCTGAATTATATAGCTATATATACCCTATCAGCTTGATAATTATAATCTTAGATCAATTGTGATCATTGTGATGTAATGATGACCTATAATTATGCACCACAACAATTCTGTGGTGTCTTTGATGAGTTGCATTAGGGGACAGGAACTACTTCTGTATGCCTATAAAAGCAGTGCCACATCAATGACACGCTTGATTCAGCAAAGACGGAAGAGACAATATCTCAGTACAATGTCATACTGTACACAGCTGCAGTGACACAACCCCCATCCCCCCCCTCCACACACACACATGCACGCATGCATGCGCACACACAAGAGGCTGGGGGAATGTTACACACAATGTGTTGTTAGTTACTGTTTACCCTTTACACAAACATAAGCACATGAACATAAGCACGCACTTACACACGCACCCAAACCTGATACAGTAGACCGAAAAATATGAGATGCATTATACTGTGCATGGAAATTACAAATAGCTGAAAAATCAGTTGAACAGAAAATTTACAAAGCAGATATGCAACTAATTTATTATATTGCATGAAAGTACAGAAATGCATTACAAAGTAGAAGGTCCTTGATGTTATACTATTATATAATATAAATCATATATACACAAACAATCCAACTGTTTAGAAAACGTACTTAATAGTTAGGGATAGGAAAAGCTTTAAACTGCTGGTCAAAGGTTCAGTCTCTGTAAAGATTTCCCTCATCCTACAACTAAAATTACACCAGAAACACTCTAGCTGGAACCAAATCAGTTCATGGTCATATGCTGGACTGGAATCCCTTCAATCATACATCTCTTCCACTTGCATGCATCCATTACCACTAGGGGTTATTTCACAGTGTACACACTTTTCTTCATGTGAAGAAGAGGATTGAAAGAAAGATCCAATCATTCGCACCACTTTCAAATGCTTGGGGATTATGGGTGGCAGTGTGAACATTCAGGAAATGCACTTTTCCCCTCATCATCCTCCATACCAGCAATGTGAGCAGTTCTTCTCAAGCTCCCTCTCCTAATATAAATCATGCACACTCGCACATTTGCTGCATGTGCCTCCTTAACGTAACCATTCAGTTCAAGTACTGTGCCATACCCAACAATCTCAGTAACTGTTACGTACAGTTATACAGGTATATAGCCTGCAAAGGAATAAGTATGATGACTGTCAGGACAGGGAAGTAATCTAGCATCATGACACTTCTTATGCATGCTTGTAGAAAGATCTCCTGCGCGTGTTCTTTTCAGCCTTCCCCAAATTTAAATCCACATATAATAAGCCAGGGTTGGTAGTTCTTACGTACTTGTGGAGGAACAGTGAAAGCAATTATATAACGTTCTGACCATAATTATTCTTGAATATGCATCTCTATAATAATAGTGCCTCAAGCATTCAAGCTCAAAAGTACATATATTAATGGTCTGCATGCATGCTCTTCTAGGAATATCTTGTTCAGGAATACATTAACTTCATAGATTCCATGGAGTACTGTATCACAACATTTAATCATGGATATCCTGCAGCTGACTATATACAACTCCTCCAACTCCTTGTGTATCCAGGTGATTATGCATAAATACATATGGTGTCCCTTAGCAATTGCAATGTCAACAAGTCCGTCCCTTCAATTGCTAATATGAAGTAACTCGAATACACACTGTTTATTTGGTATACTACATATGGATAAACGTACTACGTGTATATATCCAAGTAAGTCTATTAACAAAGCCTTGAGAAAGTCTAAGCTATTCACACTCTCTTGTCAAAGTGGGTCTTGGGACCAACGTGTAACTACTGGAAAGCTACATCAATGACACACATGAATCTGCAAGATGGATGAGACAATATCTCAGTACAATGTCATACTGTACACAATTGCAGTGACGCAACCCCCCCCCCCCCCCCCACACACACACACACACAACAACATTAATAGTGTGAGCCATCGGAAGGCAATAAGACCAGTGCCGCATTGAAAGCAGGAACACCAGCTGTATGCAGCCTCATTGCTCTAGTTGCATGACTCCTCTTAGTACAGTAGAGGTACTCATCCATGGCATGTACAGAGTACCATCCATTAACAGCAGTCCATTTGTATACTAGAAGCTATATTGTGTGGGCTCATCCTTACACCCCAGTGTCATAATACATAGTATAAATTATAGGAATGAAATGTTTGCATAAAGATGCTAACCCAAGCCATTGACCGAGCAATGAGCACATAGTCACTGCTGACATTCCAGTCCAACATGACCTCGCTACACTACAAGTGACAATCTCCCATATGGAGACCCACTCTTTGCCATGCACACACTCATAGGACATTCGACAGTGAGATGTATTTCCTATAGCTAAGCAACATATGCATAGCTGTACAAGTGTCCCACAAATACCTACCTTCTTGGACGTAGAGACCACTTGTGTGTTCCTGATGGTACAAGCAGAAAGTTAATCGAGGGACGTAACTTATACAAACTTGAAGACTGTCCCATTGCTATATACCATGAACCAGCACTGCAACCTGGAGGAGAGAGACAGGTTGGGAGTGTTTGAGGACCAGCAGAACAAGCCGATGCACACACACACACACACACACACACACACACACACACACACACACACACACACACACACACACACACACACACACACACACACACACACACACACACACACACACACACACACACACACACACACACACACACACACACACACACACACACACACACACACACACACACACACACACACACACACACACACACACACACACACACACACACACACACACACACACACACACACACACTCACATGATTTCACATAATAGTACATTATTATAATGCTGGCAAAATAATCCTACATTTGATCGACCGTAAAGGCCCTTATCTAATGTTTTGGCCCTGTCCAGTCGGTCCGTTTTGGTCCGAAAACTATAACCAATCATACTAATACTAACATACCAATAATGTTGCATTCAGGGAATCGTCGTATACTGAGCTTCGTTGTGATTATCAAGCGGTTTGCACCATTCTTCGTCGAATGCATAATTTATGCAAGCTGACTTCCCAAAATATCCCAAATTTCAAATTTCTCCGCTTTACACACATTATGATAGGAGTCATATGACTAGCAATTTTCATCGGGAACATTCCTATATAAATAGACGTATACGTACGAACGTGCAGTCTGATAAACAGCCATCACCTTCAGCCATCGGCACATATCTGCAGATCAAGCCTCAGCTACAAGCAAAGCAAGGTGAAGATGTACGCTTCTTTGGCGCTCCTTCTCATCGTCTCATTCGCTCTGCACTCCTTCGCCATTTACTATCCAGAGCAAGAATCGATAAAGGGACAGTCGGGCCAATCGCATCGGCTTACGCAACCGCAAAGGTACATCGACTGCAGGGACGAGGTTGGCTCGTGCTTCATCACTCTGAACGTCACCTACATGCAGACCATGACCGTGTACGAATACGACCCCGATATAAACAGGGACGTCGGAGGGAGGCGAGGGGAAGATGGATACGTTGTCAGCATAACTTCTACTGGAGAACTGCAGTTTCGTTCCCAGTTGCCAAGGTACACTGGAGGATTTCTGTACCCAATTCTGGCGGATGGCAGTCTAGAGCGACGCCCGGTGATCACAATCAACAACCAGGTACCCGGACCGACCATTATAGGAAGAAATGGCCAGAACTTGAAGGTGACGGTGGTCAACAATCTCGCGACAGAGGCTATTTCTGTTCACTGGCACGGTCAGCACGTGGTTGGCACGCCCTGGATGGACGGAGTGGCCCAGCTGACTCAGTGTCCCATTATCCCCCACACCAACTTTACTTATGACTTCACCTTGGATCAAGTAGGCACGCACTGGTACCACGCACACAATGGACCTCAGAGGACAGACGGCTTGTTTGGTGCCCTCATTGTCACGGACAACTCGGAGTTCAATGGAACGACTATCCCTAGTTTCCAGGACTTTCCTGAGCAGCACACTTTGACATTTATTGACTGGCAGAGGAGCGACTCTATAACAGCTATAGAGACAATTGCTAGCGGTTCCCGCTTTCCAGACCCGGTCAATACCGGCCAACTTTACAACAACACTCTCATTTATGGTGGTAGTGAGTCTGCCCCAATGCCATTTGTGTCTGGCCTGATCAACGGCGCTGGTTGGAGGTATACTCCAGGTGCGCCAAACGGAAACCAGGCATTGTGCACCCGTGAATCTGACCAGAACACACCACTAGCGGTGTTCAATGTAACACAAGGAAACACATACCGCTTCAGGCTTATTGGGGCACAGAGTGCGTATGCATTCCGATTTTCTATCCAAGGGCACAAAATGACACTCCTGTCTTCTGATGGGGTTCCAGTGCAGGAAACTGTATCACAGCAAGATGGCTTGGATTACATCATCATCAACAGTGGCGAAAGGTATGATGTTTTAGTGCAGGCCAACTTACCATCACCACCTATTACCACAGGCTACTACTGGATGATTGCTGAAACGCTAGAGGATCCAGATCTGCTACTACAGAGACGCTACTGTGTGATAGGGCATCGAGCTTATGCTCTTCTCCGTTATACTGACCAGCTGCAGGCTGTCACCCTTACTTGGCCACCTCGTGAATCTGCCTATGATCCCACTGCTAGGTGCCCTCAGAATACTGCCTGTTTTATGGCAAACTGCCCTTTTGAGGAGTTTCCAACCCAATCCATGCAAAATATTACATGTGTTAATGTGGGAGACATGCAGAGGAGGGCTTCCCAGCCTATACCAAACACAGATGTCAGCGAACCTACTTTCCTCAACTTTGGATTTGCTGGCATTCCTACTGTGCAATCAAGTTCAATCAATGGTCGTCACTTCCTGTTTCCTCCATCGCCAGTCGTCACTCAATACGCAGACTTGACTGAGATATGGAGTGACAAGTTTTGCCTTGCCCCAAATGCTGGAGAAGAGCCACAGGGTAGACGATGCACTCACATATACAGGGTAGAAAATCCCACAGTTGAACTTGTGCTGATGAACTACTTCCCAACTAGTAGACTTGGTCAACTTCAGGCGCACCCAGTCCATCTCCATGGTCACCACTTTCGGGTAGTAGAGGTGCAATATGGAAACTGTAGTGCTGATGGATGTAACAACACTGATATTGTGTGTGGCAATGACTTCTGTGATGAAGGCGTACGCTGGTCTGCCTCTAAACAACAACCCATCATCAGCTCGAATGGAGTAGAAAAAGACACAGTTATTGCCCCACCTGGAGGCTATGTTGTAATTCGCTTTGAGCGTGACAACCCTGGTTGGTGGTTCCTTCACTGCCACATTGAGCCTCACCAGTTGGAGGGAATGGCCATGGTCATTGATGAATCCAATGGCATACCAGCAGCACCTGCTAACTTCCCCAGGTGTAACAACTACCCTACAAGTGCACCATCGACACCTACCACAACATCTCCCACAGTGATAATATTGGGAGTGGGACTTGGTTTTTTTTTCATTATCATAATTATCCTCTTGATTATCTGCATTGCACTTGTCATAAAAAGCAGAACAGGACAGAACAAACAGGACAGAACAGGACAGAACAGAAAGGAAGGAAATGAAGAAGAAGAACCATTATTATGATAAACTCTAACGTGCTCAGACTTTCTGTATATCACTATATAGGAAAGACAAGTATTGGACAAACATATAATATTACCCCCAACCCTAGCTCCATCTGTCCTTTATTCTATTTACTATTATTCTATTTACTTACTGTCTTGTCTGTATTTTTATGTAACTTCATGTAACTTTACTTATTAGCTGTAACACACCCAGCCAACATTAGGCAACATTAGGACATCACCTGTCACTACATCATCATGGTTACTGTAAACAGGCAATCCACTCCCTACAGTTGTTTATTACTGGTTTTGTAGCTTATAACTAATCAGATCACAGTATATATTTTGTGTACTAGAGAGTCTTTGATGTTATTATATATACCCAAATGTTATAAATAGCCACCTCTCACTTTACCCCCATATCCTGTACGCAGTTGACAAAGACCTCCGGGTCGAAATGTCCTGCATTTGATTAATCATGCAATTGTGTCATGCTAAAGAATTTGTATCAGTATTTATGCTTGCTAATTAGACACTTCTGAGCTTGCAGCTGTCTCACTTCTGTGCAAGAGAGGGCTCAACTGATCTGCATTTCCACAGTGTCATGCCTAGGGGCTTTATAGGATCTCACAAAGATAGTTTGCTGCAGCACAGTCACTGCCACATTGAGCCTCACCAGTTGGAGGAGATGGCCGTGGTCATTGATGAATCCAATGGCATGTATACCAGCAGCACCTGCTAACTTCCCCAGGTGTAACAACTATCTTACAAGTGCATCATTGACACCTACCACGACATCTCCCACAGTGATAGGATTGTCAGTGAGACTTTTTGCCATTGCCGTGACTACCCTCTGCATTGGCTGCATTGCACTTGTCATTTATAAACGTTATAAGAAAGAATCTACTAAATGTTAAACTTCAGCATGCTCAAACTTTCTGCATAGAATCACTAGGAAAGACAAATATATTGGACCAAACATATATTACCCCCCGGCCCACCCTCCATCTATCCTTAAGCTTTATTCTGTCATTTTTTTGTCTATATGTATATTTGTTATCTGTAATACACGCAGCCCACGTTAGGCCATATTAGGACATCACCTGTCATTTCCTCGTCACGGTTATTGTAAACAGCCAATCCACTCCCTACAGTTGTTTATCCCTGGTTTTGTAGCTTATAACTAATCAGATCACAGTATTTTGTGTACTAGTTATGTAGTCCTTGATGTTATTACCCTCATGTTATAAATAGCCACCATTCACTTCACCCCAGTATCCTGTGCGCAGTTGACAAAGGCCTCTGGGTTGAAACATTCTACATTTGATTTAATATTACCAGTTGTGTCTTGCTCAAGCATTTCTTATCATAATCAGCATAAAGCATGTTTGCTTAGACACTCGTGAGCTAGCAGCTGTCTTCCCTTTCTGTGCAAGAGGGAGGCAGGCTCAATTGATCTGCATTTCCTCAGTGTCATGGGGCTTCATAGGATCTCACAAAGAAATATAGGTTCCTGTAGCACAGTCGTGTGTAGCAGCTGCATGCATGAGCTGAAAAGCAAGCAAGTTACAAATAACTGTGGTGCTTGATCATGAGTAATGTCGTTTGCACAGCATGCACATGGCCCAGGCTCCAGGATCAGGAAGTAGACGTCCATGATGCTGACAGTCCAGTGGATGTCATGCAAGGAACTGTCGCAGCACAACCAAAAATGAAGGGAGTCTCATCACTATGGATACCATGGGCCAGGACTGTGACCTGGGGGAGGGAGATGGAGTGGGTGTGTTTGGGGGTATGAGAACGGAATGGAGGGCATTTTGAGTACAGTAATCTCATTGTGAAAAGGCATGTCAGCAGATGTAGCCCACTTACTTTGGAATGTTTGTAAAGTAGCTATTGCTATATTTATATAGGGATGCAGCCATAGTTGCATTCACTGTCATCCCTTTCAGTATCCGTTTCCTGTCACAAAATGCTCCTCATGCATGCATTCTGCAAAAGACTTGCACGCCTCACATACACCACAGCCATGCAAGCAGCACTATATAACTATTTAGTGCAAGAAACATCTTCCCTTAAAAATAGAGGGATTTAGGAATGGCTATGTGCAGCAGAAAAGGATATAAACAAGCAGCAGTAACTCAGCACTACAAGTGACAGTCCATCATGTAGTGTATCATTGAGTGATGAACAAGAAACACTCTTGAGCTGTCACCTTGTACTGTACACACTGGGAACACACAAACAAGTACTTTGCAATAAATTATAATTATTAAATAGGAATAACACACACACACACACACACACACACACACACACACACACACGTCTGTTTGTCAGCTAGAATGACGACAAGCCTCTTACTCTGAGGATCACTAGACAATAATAACACTAAAGCTTAGTAGGAAGATACTTGAGATGAGGACTCTGACACCACGGTAACATTAAGCTTCTGACTAATCCTACATATATACAAGCAGGAGGTAACTACCCAAGCAGTGTTTTTACAGTATCTGCACATTAAGTTTGTGATGTACTCATGTACTCCACTGTGCCTTGTATGAGTGAAATGTTTGCATAAGGTTGCTGACCTAAGCCATTGTCATACGTACCAATGTACACATATTCACCAATGGCATGCACTCACACAATGGCATGCACTCAGTTCAACATGGCCTCACCACACTATATACAAATGACTGTCTAATAAGTATTGTAGAAACCCACTCTTTGCCACACAGAGCCAGAGGTGAGCTATATTTACTAAGTGACATACTCGCTGTACAAGTGTCCACACACTTTCATACATACTGTACGTACCATTAATTTTATATGTTTAGAGACCACTTTCACATATTTGATGGTCATAACAGAAAGTCAATCAAGAGATGCTATTTCAAATAAGAAAGGGGCTTCATTGCTATGGATACCATGGGCCATGCAGCACTGCAAACTGGAAGAAGGAGAGGGTGGGAGTGTTTGAGGACAGCAAAACAAGCACACGCACACACACACACACGTGCGCGTACACTCACATGCACACACACACACGCGCGTGCATGCGTGCACACTCACACACACACACACACACACACACACACACACACACTCACTCACATGCACACACACACACACACACACACACACACACACACACACACACACACACACACACACACACACACACACACACACACACACACACACACACACACACACACACACACACACAACATGCAGCAATAATTTCACATAGTTACATATGTACAGCACTGATGATAATGATCTTTCATACAGTAACCCTAGGCCTGAATGCAGAATTATATAGAACCAATTACCTATAGATCCCACCATGCACTGAGAAGTACAACTCCTCAAAAGGAGTGAGCAGTCCACTACCACAGGTACAGTACGTAGAGTGGCACACAATTAATATAACACAATTGTCAATCCCTATATACAACTCCTTGGCAATTGGGCAAATTCTTCTTATTTCCCATGTACACATGTTCCTATACTACGAGGTTGCTGACGTATAGCTATACTCTGAGATATTGTCAAACCAATGTACATGCACTTAATCACCACTCACACAACGAGTCCCCACTCCAACATGACCTCTCCACACTACATGTGATTGACTCACCTATTGAGTCAGTAACCATAATGATTATGGCAGATCTCAATATGGTTTATAAGTGCCCTGCATCATTGTCAAGGAAAGCAGCTTAAGATTAACTAATACTATTATACTATCTACACAGTATAGGAATGAACAAGGATGTTCACTCTTCTAGCTAATGCTGTATACAAAAGGCTCAATTGACCTCTCTGCCTCCCACACCAGGTGCAGGTCAAGTGATTGTGTAGGCTGAGGAGCAAGTGTGGATTGGCTCATACCTACTAATGCAATATTTGGACCAAAGATGCATTTGGAGTCAGGTGAGTTTATACATGTTGGGAGGTTAAGTATATTATACAGTCAGACACTTGTTGTCTTCTTGTAGCTTTTCCATGTTGGGACTGTCAGATGTTGTTGCCTATTAACATTTGAGTGTATAACAGACAAGGTCAGCTCCCCACACAGCCTGCTGGAAGGTGACCTGAGCCATGAGTTACAGCGAGGGTATTCATGGTTTGCACAGTGGTACAATAATATAGGGTAAATATGGCAATGTACATTTATGACTAGTATGCAGGATAACGTCACAAAAGGGAAAGCATTACCCATTGCCATAGCAACTGCCCTTAGCTGTAAGGACTGTCAGATTTCCTTCATAATATAATAATGCTTCAGCATTTATGCATAGGTACCTTCTCCTGCTCGATTCATCAGTTCATCTTCACTTGTACACTAGCAATGCTATAGTTAGCATGACAGATGTGGTGGTAGTTATGACCACTACCAATCACTCGGGTAAGTACAGCTTCTTGGCAATTGGGCAATTTCTTTCTATTTTCCTTGTATAATGTCATGTGTTCCTCTGCAATGATGTTGCTGACGTATAGCTACTCTGAGCTTTTATCAGACCAAAGTACACATAATCACCACTCACACAACGTGTCCCCACTCCAACGTGACCTCACCACACTCATAGTTAGCCCACACAGTTCAAAGTGCAACCTACTCAGTATGTGCTTCACTCCTGTGGAGACCTGCATGCCAGCTCAATAAGTCACAATGGCAATCAGTCTTCAGATGGTTCACTAGCTATCAGGAGATGGTGAGATGTCGATCTTTGCAAGAGATTGTGAAAGGAAAGACTTTGGCTTACTTGTATCTGAAATCAGAGAACTATCAAATAGGATCGATGTCATACGGGAAACGATACAAGTACAACACTACACATGCACACACACACACACACACACACACACACACACGCGCGCGCAGACACACACACACACACACACACACACACACACACACACACACACACACACACACACACACACACACACACACACACACACACACACACACACACACACACACACACACACACACACACACACACACACACACACACACACACACACACACACACACACACACACACACACAAATGAAGCAGTCATAGCACCGTTTTATCAATGTCAGCTCGTGTTCTGCGTATGTAAGACATCTCCAAAACGCGCAAAAGCTGTCCCATAGAGTCAGTTCGGACTTACCTGTAGTAGACTAAAAGAAGCAACTTGCGGGACGAATTCACCATAATCATACAAGGTAATAATATCTGACCAAATAGAGTCACGAACGGATCCATCGCGGTGGGTGAGGCGACAATATGATCGTCCCTCAAAGAGGATTACGACGATCCTTCTAAGCGTACATTGTCCGTACGCCATTTTCGTTGGGTAGCACTCTATTGGGGGAATTCCCCTGGACGAATCAGTCTTGCAATATTATAGCTATAGCTACAGATAAATGTGCAAGGAGTGCTATAATTATGGCTATTGGGCTTTGATACACCCCTGCGCGGTGAGCTCTATTGTCACAGCAAGCACACCAATACAGCTCTCTATCCTCTGTCATGTGGGTCACATTCGAATTCAGCTGCAGTGGGCTACACCTGTATATTGCTACTCCCTCCATCTGTATCAAGTGGCTACATGAATATTAGGCCTTGAATATTCCTGACTTAGATTCAGTGTGTCTTGTATATGGAGCTAGCTACGAATAGTTAGCTAAGAATAGATGCACATTTGGGCCTATGTACAAAGAGAATAGGAATGTCGAGTAAATTCCACAGTAATGAGGTATCTCATAGCGACTGTTGCTTGCTTCTATGCTTTTTCTGTTCACCATTCCTAAAGTTGTATTAATTTTACAGAATACGTTTATTATAGGCCATAAGTGATAGCAGGAACAATTGCCACTACGTATGTGACGTTTTTAATAACATTTTAACCAAATGTGTGTGTAAGTACAATTATATACACATGCACAATACACACACATTCGCATACGCACTAGCTAATGCCAGTTCTGCCTTCTCCAAAATTGCCTCCAGTGAACTGTTCTCATGCAAGATGCAACATCTGCCATGTTCTTTCGTTTGGCAGCTAGAAGATTATTGAATTCGATCATGCTCAACTGATTTGGCTGATAGCTTTCAATTTGATAATTCAAATCTTACATCAAAATACGGCAAAATCCATACATATATATGCAGCTTTCTATGTATGATATGCATTATATATAAATAAAGTATGCATGAACCATAAAAATTATGTAAACCATCCTTACCGGGTTGATATGCATGCAAGTCTACGTTAAGATACAGCTAGTGACCTTTTCCAGTGTCTGAAGTGTTTGGTTGAGGTGCATCATCAGAATCGGTTCTTGACAGAATTTATGAATAATAATCATCAGATACCAGACTCCCTGGCCTTCACACCACTCTACAAGTGTCCATACACTTATGTGCCCTCTCGTACACTGGTATCAGGAAGAAGACGCCCATGATGACAGTCCAGTGGAAGGTGACCAGTCAAGGGACACTGCTACCGAACATGAAGGGAGTCTCATTTGCTGTGGATACAATGAGCCAGAACCGGAGATGGGGTAAGTGTGTTTGAGCATCTGAGAACAGAATGGTGTTTTTTTGTGTACAGGAAACTGATAGTAAAAGTGCACGACAGCATATGCAGCCCACTTGCCTTGAAATGGTTGTAATAATAATTGCCAATCAGACATGCAGCCATTGCAGGTGCAGGTGCAGGTGCGCATGCAGTTCCTTGCATGTCAGGATGCTGAAGCAAGCCTATCCATGGCCTTCATTTGTTCTTAGCCTCAGTCATTTATTCTGCTTGAAATAACTCAAGTTTTTTTTATCCTAATTAGTGTCTTTTCTCAGCTGCTGATGTGAAATCGATTTAGGTTTGCCACCGGTAAAAATGGCTACTCCTATCTTCATATACTGGTTTGCTTCACTGAAAATGGCCAAATGGTGATGACAAAGAATAGTTGAAGGCCATGGATATAGGCTTCTTTCAATGTATACTAACCTGGAAGGACCTGCACATGCAATGTACAACTGTGGCTTCAATTAAGCATGCCCAAGCTTGGCAGTACATTACAACCATTCCAAGGAAATTGGGCTGCATTCCCTGTCATGCCTTCGTTTCCTACACACAAAATGCCCTCCATTCTGTTCTCATACCCTTAATCTTGCTAGCAAGCTATCCTTGCCCGGGCAACATCTGAACAATGTCATCTCCAGCTCTATACCTGCAGGTCAGTACACTTGCATTACATCCAACTTATATGGAAAGCCAACCCCAAGACTACTGTATGGTAATTTAGGTAATGGTTAGATGCAAATAGTTATTTACAGTTGAACCTCAGAAATAAGACCACCATCTGTGCCATTAAAAGTGGTCTTATTTTCGAAGTGGTCTTAATTCTGAGAACCATAATTCATGTATTCAAGGATTTGGGACTAAACCAAAGCGGTCTTATTTCTAAGGTGGTCGTTTTACAGAGGTGGTCGTATAGCGGGGTCCACTGAATATGGAGATGAAGAGACTCAAGTACCCAGTATAGGCTAATACATAACAGCAAATAGGTGAGGAGAATGGTCATGCATAAACACACTGCAGCAGCTGGTACTGGAATGTTAGAATATGGAAGAGTGGATTCCATTGCAGATATAAACTATTTTAGTGAATTACACATATTCAACCCAAAGTATGCATGATGTGTGTATTAAAAAAGAAGGAGAAGGTAAGTAGAGGTCATGTATTATCACAAATAATACTTGTTGCCATGGTTATGTATATATATATTGGTCACCTAAATTTCAAACGTGCCATTTTCGTGCAGAGGACAAAGACGGCTTACAATATACCATGCAGGAATGGTAGCATAGCTGCTCAGCACCACTTCAAGAGTATCATATATTGTTCCCAATTGTATCATTTTCTTGTCCTGTAATCGTGCATAAAGACGGAACAAATGGAGGATATGGTTAGCAATATTGTCCTACAGTCAGCTAGGCGTCTTTCATGAACTGCCACAGTGTAAGGTTCTTCACTGTTTCCAGCTTCCTGTCTACTCTGAAGTACTGCTCGCATCAATGCACATTAGATATCCCAAAAGACACACTGCCCATGATACACATCTTTAGATGGAATGCTACATCCATAAACGGTCAGCAGTGATCTTCAAAGTGCGAGGCCAAGTGTACAGCAAAGTCTGTGCCATTGACATCTTCGCAGAAAGGGAGCCATTCATGAAACTTTCAAGCAGACAAGGGTTATACAAAATTAAAGTGCAAATTGTCACGCAAGAGGCTTGCATGCATGCATAAAATATAGCTATTGTTAAAAATTTGTACATTAACAGTATATGTCTCAAAGAAGTCATGCACTTCACACCAAAAGCATTTTCAGGTAACAAATACCAGTAGTCTGACCTGGTCAATAGGACAAGGGATCAAGCAGGAGACATCCTTCCGATCACCAAAGAAGTGAGGGTAGTTGTTGCAGAAGGATGTTGCAGCTTGCACTGTAGGGAAGGTCACCTTGTGCATGTTGACGTTTTCAGTGATCCCAAATATTTCCATTGCCTGGCGCATTGTAACACATTTCTGCACACAACGGATGTTCTTGAAGAATTCTGAACACCGACTGCATGAAGAAACAGCAAAAGCAGAGAGAACGAGGAGAAAGAGCACATCACACATGCACATACACACTGATGTGCAATCAACCATAGATATAATTAGTGAATGTGGAGCGCCATCAATATTTTTTGAACCCAGACCACTTCCAGCTTCCATTTTGTATGACGTCGTCGATGGGCAAAATATGCACACATACACTCACACAGACTCACACACACATTTGTCTGTGTCTGTTTTCTTTCTCCAAGCATCACGATCACCAGGCACCAATGCCACTAGAGCCTGGCAGGATGACACTTGAGACGAGGACTCATAATGAGGGCTCACAATGGCAACATTAAGCTTCGTACTAACCCTACAAGCACGTGTGCAAGTACGACCAAACACACACAGACACACTCACACCAATTAAACATGTGCTCATGTTGCAAATTACTGCACAAATTTCTGTCTACAACACTTTTATACAGAAAGATTACATACAGGTTGGGATAGAAATATCTTTAAATAGCAGGCTATACAATTATGTACACTGTACGTAGTCAATAGGAGTACATCTAGCTGGGAGGAACACACAGTTCATACAGGATTAGAATGAGAAACACATCAGTTATATACATAAGTACACCCTAACAGAAGCACTGGAAAACAAAGTTAAAATTTGCAACATGGCATCAAAATTTATTTGCTCAGAAACACTTGCGGTGGACAATGGATGGGCCAGACTCGTCGTAGTCCTGCTTGCTGACCCACATTTGCTGGAAGGTGGACAGAGAGGCCAGGACAGAACCACCGATCCAGACAGAGTACTTCCTTTCAGGAGGGGCAATGATTTTCATTCTCATTGTAGGAGGGGCCAGGGCAGTGATCTCCTTCTGCATACGCTCAGCAAAGCCTGGGAACATTGTGTTATCACCAGACAGCACAATGTTGGCATACACGTCCCTCCTGATGTCAACATCACACCTCGTGATTGAGTCGAAGCAGACCCTGTGAACACCAGGAGCATCCATGCCAATCAGAGGTGGTTGAAACAGTGTCTCAGGGCAACAGAATCTCTCGCTGCCGATGGTGATCACCTGACCGTCGGGGAGCTCATATCTCTTCTCTATGCTAGAATTGAAGGCAGCTGTCTGCATTTCCTCCTCATAGTCAAGGGCCACGTAGCACAGTCTCTCCTTGATGTCACGAACAATCTCTCATCCAGCAACAGACTTGAAGGAGTAGACATGCTTATTCCACAGGAGTCGCATCAAGTAGTGGGTATGATCACGGCCAGCAAAATCCATACGAAGGATGGCATGAGGGAGAGAGTAGCCCTCATAGTTGGGAACGATGAGGTCACACCATCTCCGGAGTCAACCACAGTGCCAGTGGTGCGACCAGAAGCATACAGAGACAGTGTGGCTTGGATGGCAATGTACAGGGCTGGAGTGTTGAAGGTCTCGAACATGATCTGGGTCATCCTCTCTCTGTTGGCTTTGGGACCATGGCAAGCCTCAGTCAAGAGTACAGGATAGTTCTCAGGAGACACACCCAGCTCACTGTAGGCGTAGTGCCAGATCTTCTCCAAGTCGTCCCAGTTGGTCACAATGCCGTGCTCAATTGGGTATTTCAAGTTCAGATGATCAACTTTGTTTGGAGCTCATCACCAATGTAGTAGTCTTTAAAGTCCAAACCTACTGTGGCACTCTGATCAGGTCTGCCGACAACAGAGGGGAATACAGCACATACAAGGAGCATCGTCTCCTGCAAACCCAGCCTTGCACAATCCAGATCCATTGTCCATCACCACTGCAGTAACACCACTGCCTACAGTGGAGTGCTCAGGTTGTACCCCTGTAGAATGGGGACAAAACACACATTAGAGGGCTATTCAAATGTACTTCATCTTTTGCTCAATTAGTCCACAATCTCAATGATCATGAAAAGAACACTGGACAATACTCTCTCCTGTCCCACCTTTCATGTCTCCACTCATCTTTATTCATGGCCAATGTTTTAATTAGATGTAGCCATTACATCACTCCACTTTACACGGTATTCAATTTCCCGCCAGCTAAGACTTCCACTGACACACCCACCCTTATTTAATGATTTGCACCTTATCAGTTTTGTAATACAGCTGAAGACGATCTAAGTATCAAAACATACTGTAACCATTAAAACTGATCCTTTGCTTGAAAGCTCACCAATTTACCCGTCTCATGAACAAACACTTAATCCAGCCTATATAGTTCAATAATCTAGGAAAATCTGCATGGCACACACACACACTACACACACACACACACACACACACATGCACAAGCAAACACACACACACACACAAGCAAACACACACACACACACACACACACACCTACACACACCTACACACCTACACACCTACACACACACACACACACACACACACACACACACACACACACACACACACACACACACACACACACACACACACAAACCACTTTCAGCCACAGGCTATATACATTTCTGTTATATACTAAACTCAAGTGTAATATTCTAATACAATGCATGGTTACATGACTATCTCACAGCTTTATGAATGCTGTCAAACAATGTGTATATTCATGCTGTTTAGAAGACACAATGGCACAATTTTGTTTGGGTGTTTGCGTGTTTGTCTCACATGGTCAATGGTGGTGGAAGTTGATTACCAGACAACCTCCTGCCCTTGGATTAAGGCTAAAAACTACAGTGACAAAACAGATTTATTCACTATTAAAGAAAACCACTAGCCTTAGCTACATGCTGAACTGATGCATTCTTCACTTGGCATTCAAGCAAATCAACGCAATAGAGATCGTACACATGATGAAGCCAGTGACAAGTGCAACATGCACTTAAGTGCTATCAATACGTGATATTGCTCTTGCTCGTCCAAAGGGAGCATCACGGCAATATTCGGACCACCCTTGAAATAATAGTCTTCCTATAATTATGACATAAAGATGGCAGCTAACACGGAAAGGAAGAAATGTCAGCTCACCGAACGAATAACCGATAAAGAGAGGCGAGAATCATCAGGAAACATTAATCGAGATGAACAGTTGGACGAATATGAAGGAGTCGGCAGCAAAGGAGGCGGTGTCTTTGAGTGTGATGTGCGTGCGATCTCCCAATCTCGATGGTGCGTCTGAATGGCAGGCTAGGTAGAGGTGACTACTCACTGTCACGCTTCATTTATTAGTCTGAGAGTACGCAGTTTGGAAGAGAGCTGCAGTGCTAATAATAGAGAATTAGGGAGAAGTCTTCATTCAGTGGAAAAAGAAGAGTGAAAGTAAAACCTCTATCCAGCCTGCCATTTAGACCTAACAACCACCGCTTCGACTTGGCTATAGCTAGCTACAATCATGTTACACTTTGCTGTGTATCTGTATTACTTGTCTTGCCAAGTCCATGCCTGTCATGATTGCGTTGTCATCTGTCTGTACTACAATTGTCTCATGCCAGAGACCTGGAGCGACATGGTCTAGTGTGATTCATGTGATCAATGGTTCCACATGCAGTGTGTTGGCCATGGGATGAAGGCACCTCTAGCTTTAGAGGAACAGCAGATTTGTAATGACTGTCAAATTCCCATGAATGTATTGTGGCTGAAGATGAATATGAAGTAGCTATTAGGCCTGGAAAACCCAAAATGTAGACCTAGATGTTGGGGTCCACATATTTCAGGGTAGGTTCAAAGATTTTAGTCCATTTCTGAAATATTGGTTCCGGGGATCCAAATATTTCAAAATAATTGGACTGGGGGAACCTTTTCAGGGGGGTCCAAATTTTTCATGCCAGGTGTTCATTTGCACGATGCATCTAGACAAGCGCATACAGGAGTAATAAGATATTGTGGGCCATTTCATGTTGCTGATGTTGACAATAATTTAGCATAACGTAACAATGTATAATAATAAATAAATATATTCAGGCAAAAGTGCTTCATCAAAAAAATGTTGAGCCTATCTACGGTATTAAAGCTAACTTGCAAAGCTATAATGATTGCTACGGCAGTATATAAGAGTCCATGCAAAATGTGATAAGAGTCCCAGGTGGATGCATTTATCACCATGTGGTCAAAAAGACTAGCCAACTACTCCTAGACCTACTAGGCTTGTGCCTACTCCTTCTTCCTAAAGTTGAGTGGCCGTGGAGTCATGAAGCGCTTGACCATGTCATCAGTGACGAGTGCCCTCCTCTCCTGATGTTTGGAGATGATGTCTTGGAGAACAGCAATCAGCTCCATCTTCACCTCTCCTGTCAGCATCCGACCACTGCCATACTCCTGGGCAAGTTGAAAGACAACAGCTGCTGGCACCGCACTACAATATAATATTTGTATTGTATCCATGAATGCACTGCACTCACTTGGTGTATAATCTCACTGGCACTCCACACACGCGCATGCACACACACACGCACACACACACATGTACACACACGCGCACACACACACACACACACACACACACACACATACACACACACACACACACACACACACACACACACATTTTGAATCTTGAAAGCCCGTGCACCGTACAAAGTACTGCGATGGCAGGGCCCTGGGAAAGTGGGTCATGAATGACCGAATCATCTTCCACCCTTTTGCCATAGAGGATAGCACTCCCTTTGGGTTAACTATATATGAATCCAAATGCAAGTTAGTGAGCCACTACCAGAATCTTGACTGCTGCACACAAAACAGTAGCGGTTGTGGACTATTCATCTGGCAGTTCTCGGGCACCAAAAAGCCATCTGGCCATAGAATGGGTATATAACCGCTTGACTGATCACCATACATATAGCCTCAATGGCCGACATGCATAGGTTTCCAGCCTAGTAGCCACTCCAGATGAATCCAAGGGGTGTAGTGGAAAGGATGAATAAATGGTAAAGAAGCCTATGCCATGGGTGGAATGGTTATGGGATGTCTTCTTCTGCGAACTTGTGGCTAACTACTGCCATTTTGATGACATAACACACACACACACACACACACACACACACACACACACACACACACACACACACACACACACACACACACACACACACACACACACACATGTGTACATGCACATTGAACAAACACATGCACTCGCATGCAGGACGCATGTAACTAACTTCTTTGATGTGCTTTAGCTTTTCACTGTCTTCCATGAAGAATCTCAGGTACTGGTAGGACACGTCCAAGTCAGTGTTGGCACCAAACCTGCGATGCTCCTCCTCTGTGTCTCTCCCACCAGAGACGGCATGCTTGTTCACCTAAGAGAGTTGCCAATACAGCAAATAAGGTGAGGCACTCAAAAGGGATCTCTCTTTTATATAACTGTCCCATGTTCTCTTATATACACATCAAACTAATGCAAAACTCACACCATTGTAGTGCTAATGAAGATAAGCATGGGCTCTATAATAATTGTGGCAAAACATAGAATGGACTAAGAAGTTTGATCTATTAATTGTTAATTTTAATGTACTGTTCACCTCACCTTTCTCTCAATGTCTTCATTTGAATCAGAGAGGTAGATGATTGAGTTTGGACTGTTGGTACAGGAATTGCTTCCTTGTAATGTTGGAAAGAAGGTAGCTTGGACAAAAGCTGGCTTTCGGCAGCCACACAAAGGGGCCAAGTCCCTTGCCATTTGGTAATATGGTTGCTGGGGGTCGGTGGGGGGGGGGGGGGGGGGGAGTGACTGGAGTTGAAACGGTAGCAACAGCAGTTATCTGAAAGGTGGCCATTGACTAGTGTGGACAATTGCAACCAAACCAAACATTGTATATAGGTAGGCCCATGCTTTGTGGTACATACAATATTAGACAGCACAGTAGTGCTGTCTATGTAGGGATGGCGGTGGTTGTTTGTATGCTGTAATACAAATAAAAAGCAGCGCTACTCCAGAATAGGACCAAAAACCAACAAACCAAGTTTTCCATGTGGAAGCGGGGACTGAGCAGTGGACATATAGCTAACCTTACTTCCCAGCGTACATGTAGAGAGTGCCCTTGACATTCCCACTTTTGTCTTCTTCTTCTAATTTGACAGCTGTAGCGCAGGAACCAGAGTAACCAGGAGAATAATTCTCACACCATATTGCAACATTGTGAGCTGGCTACATTCCTTTGTAGGTTAGAAGGTGGCGCAGTTTAGTGCAGAAGATGGTGCTTGCCACGACTCCCGCCGTGCTGGGGGGCAATTATTAAAGTCCTGGGATTGTGCAATACCAGCACCTTAATAATTGCACTCCTGACATTCCAATCGTGTCGATCTCCATGTATTAGCTCACTGTGCTTCAAGGCTGAGTGTGCCTACCCTGAGCCATGGCAGGGCCTTGTACTGCATTTGCGCCCCTGGTATGACCCGTACGTACGTAGCCAAGGAGCCATATGATGGATTGGGCTTAATTGTCAGTCTTCTGTCATGATTGAGTTGTTGCAAGTTATTGCAACATTTCTTGAAGATTGAGGATTGCCAGCACGCTTAAGCCATTTCTAGCATCCCTGCTGTCGAATGTGACAAATCGTGTGCAGAACCAAGATGATTACATGAACGTGGCTGCCGATTGCACTCCCATTGCAGAAGCAGTCAACCTATCAGTCTTGCAGTCCTGTGATCAATGAGGACTCACTACCAGCTTCTAAGGAGTCACTTCCACTGCAGCACTTTCTCAGTACTCCAGATTAGGCTTGATCAGTCTTCTAGCCAGCATCAGTGAACACTCGTACACTGGCATTGTAAAATAATTGCTAAACCTACCTAGATGCTGGGGAACAGTGGGGAATGATAAAATACACAGTAAAGAGCAGCCGCGTCGGCCATTTTTCAAACGCACATGACCTTGATCGACCCCCTGCCAGCCATGTTGCTTGGAGGGTTTGCGTTGTTCACCCCGATTTATGCCCTGTGACGTCATAGATTAGCCATGTGCATCGGAAGTAACTACAAGCAGACCAGTAGTTGTACATGCCTGTATGCATCCACGGCCTCAGTATAGGATGACTAAATGTATAGAAGGGGGTAACAATAAAACCTGCCCTAACCCTAACCATATATAACACTAAAACCCAAGCTTGCTAAGCACATTGGCCAAGCATGCCAAGCACATTGGCCAAGCATGCTAAGCACATTGGCTGAGCGAGCTAACCCCAGTGGCCGAGCGAGCTAACTCCAGTGGCCGAGCAAGCTAACTCCAGTGGCCGAGCGAGCTAGCCCCAGTGGCCGAGCGAGCAAATCCCAGTGGCCGAGCGAGCTAACCCCAGTGGCCGAGCGAGCTAACCCCAATGGGGGCAAGCCAGATGAGCAGATGCAGAATGAGCTACCAGCGAGGACAGCCGAATGGATTTGGTTAATACTGATGTTGACACAGACATGAACTCTGTAGGAGCCTGGACCTCATTGCCCTGAAATGGAGCACGCTTTCACTGCTATGTATATAGGGATGACACCTGTGCAACTTCCGACACATGGCTAATCTATGATGTCATAGGGCACGAATCGAGGTGAACAAAGTAAAATACGTTGCTTGGCCAAGCATGCAGGGCAGATGCCATTTTCAATTTACATAATTCAAATGGATGAAACTGGCGTGACTGGTGCCATTGTGAGCAGCTGCATACAGTTTCCGGAGGTTCCTTCTTCTGTTGTTTTGCTCCACAGTGAAAATTCTTTGCCTTGCTCTATGACTAGTGTGGCATTTTGGCTTGTGGAATGAATTATTTATAATGTCTATACAATTTCTCAACTGCAATTTGCATCTAATTCTATCAGAAGCTACACAAGGAAGTTAGAATAGCCAACTAGCTATATTGTGCATGCTCATGCTCCAAAAAAGTGCAGAAACTAGGCATAGTATAAATTTTCAACAAAACTATAAGGATGTAGGGATGGCATAAAAAGGACAGAAACAAGTAAAGGCTGCATGTTACACGGTGGAGCATTGAACATCATCTCTACATTAAAGGGTGTAGAACTATACGGTGCATGAGACATTCTTGCATGTAGGGATGATGGTTAATGATCCACTGTGTAACAGTCTTTGCTTGTTTCTGTCCTAATGCCCTCCTATATATCCTTACTATTTTTGTAGAAAATATTTATTATTTCTTATACCATACAACGGGAAATTTTGGACGGCACAACATTTCGTATAAATGGCTGCAAGGCCTTTAGAATAAATTTTGCATTCATATTTTCGCATAAATTATGTGCATTCATGGATAATTCCACGCCTCCTAGCAAGTACACGTGCGTGTCAATAGTAATGTCGTCATTATTGGTGGAGTCAATGGTGATCATGAGGCAGTACCACATCTGCAGAGACGTCTGGGATGCTGTTGTTGGACAGGAATTTCCATGTAAGCGCAAGGATGGGAACAGGGTCAACCCTTTTGCAGTGGCTGTAGCGAGAGGCGATATCGTCATAGGCCACCCAATGTAGATCTCGTCTGCATGCTGTCTCTACCTACGCCAAGATGGCTCCATTGTTTGCCACGTGACTGGTTCCAGACAGCTCTCTGCGGATTTACCTCAAGGGGGGACTGGAAATACTGTGCATACTAACATTTCAAGGAGCCGCTAACCACACTGCAAAAGTCAATTAAGAAGCTAGTTGAATTAGCTTTAGCAACCACGACAACTGCTTTGTCAGCAAGTAAGAAACGAAAACAGAGCGATGCTCCCCCCTGAGCTGCCTAGTACAAGTGATCATAAAGACTCGACTCCAGAGCTGACTATTGTAAGGAATATGGGTACAGCTTGCAACTTTTTGTTGTAGTAAGGTCACGTGGGGTAACTTCGCGAATGGGGCAACTTCGTGAACTTTGAATTCCAATGGCTGTAACTTCGCGATTGTACGGGCGATCTAGTTGTACTCTGGCACACAGCATGCTGATTTATAGTGAATCATCTACCAGGGCTCTGAGCCGCTGCGATTCTTTCTTGCTGCGACAGGGGAGCAAGTTGCGTTCCGGTTACGGCAAATTCAGCGAAAAAACTTTAGTTTTAGTTCTATCTCACTCAGCGCATGCAAAACTGCAACAAAACGTACTTCATCAGTTACATATAACCTGTGTGTAGACTGCATGACCACTAGTAAGCCAGGTACGCACCAAGATGAGCAACCTCAGGCTCGATCTTTCTAATAGATGATACCGCATCAGGTATGCTGTCGAATGACGGCGTTATTAACCGTGTACAAGCTGATTGTGTATTGAATCCACAAGAATGATAGGCCACAGGCTCAGTTTCATTGTCTAGTCCCATCTCCTCTGCAATGAAGCCAATTCCTTCACATTTCTGCTGATACCTCGGGAAATATTAGCTCAATTCACTTCAGTTTTGGTGTACGCCTTGGCACTAGATGCCAGTAGCTGGAAAATAAGTCGGGCATTCGCCGCCTTTCAACTGTTGGAATTACGCGGCAATAAATTAAGTTTTCACGGAGTTACCCCATTTTACCTTGTTTATTTTCGTATGGCGAGGCATACAAAATATACAAAATTTGCACCGATCCACAATTTCTCGCTATACGATAATCTATACACATAATTATAATTCAGTTGGCTTGTTTGTGTGTTTGTTTGTCGTTCGAGATTCGGTCAAACTACTGTACAGGGCGCCACTAAATTCTCACAAATTATAAAGTGGGGCTCCAGAAGTGTCTTCCACAGGTTGAAATTGCCCTTCTTGCTGGTCTTGAAGAGATATCCTTCAATTTCCGGTTTTTCGTTCGCGGCTGACGGCCATTTTATTAATTATTGCTCCCTTGACTTCTGGGTATTGGGTGGTGTGATTCGCTGGCGTCCAACGGTCGAATTTAAACTCGCTCGTCGTTATAGCAGCCACCCTCCGTTG
Source organism: Ianthella basta (assembly GCA_964019415.1). Lineage (NCBI taxonomy): Eukaryota > Metazoa > Porifera > Demospongiae > Verongiida > Ianthellidae > Ianthella > Ianthella basta. The sequence goes on along the minus strand of OZ025870.1, from coordinate 1,489,053 downwards.
CTAACCGTGCAGATTCTTCGAATCAACTGGGGCCGACTCGCTGTTGTGCGACTCGCCCTGCTAGTATGTTCTAATTCTATTTAATAAAATTAATCATGGTTAAGTGGTGCATGTATTGCATGTACGTAAACATATACATTACAAACTGCCCAAAGTTTTGAGGATCGTATTTACATGCAATATTCTACTTAACCATGTTTCTTATAATATGAATGAATGAATATATGAATATGAAAAATAATAAAAATTTTCTACAAAAATTGTAAGGATGTAGGGATGGCATAAAAAGGACAGAAACAAGTAAAGGCTGTTACACAGTGGAGCATTAACCATGGTCCCTACATGCAAGAATGTCGCACCGTATAGTCCTACACCCTTGAATGTAGGGACGATGGTTAATGATCCACTGTGTAACAGCCTTTACTTGTTTCTGTCCTTTTTATGCCATCCCTACATCCTTACAATTTTTGTAGAAAATTTTCATTATTTCTAGTTTCTGTATTTTTATAGTGGGCAGCTAAGCTTAAGCAACACACAGTCACTTAGTCTCAACCATAGGGCATTGGTGCAGGCATTATACCTCATTTCTGTAATCCTCAGGTGTGGGCTAGCACCTAGATTCCGCGTTAACCCAGCGAGGAACGGCGACCGGAAGCCAACCGTGGCGGGGAAATGCACGCACGACCGCGAAAGTCCTTCAAACGGCGCGCAAGCTAACTGCTGCAGCTGCTAATAAATGGCACCAGTCACTCCGGTTTTATCCGGTTTAATTACGTCATTTGAAAATGGCGTCCGTCCCGCTTGGCCAAGCAACACGGCAGGAGTCGTGGCAAGTGCCGTCTTCCGCACCAACTCGCGCCGACTTCTAACCTACAAAGGAATGCAGCCAGCCAAAATTGGTGCAATATGGTGTGTGAATTATTCTCCTGGTCCCTCTGGTTCGTGCGCTACGGCTGTCAAGGAAGAAGAAGAATAAGAAGAATAAGAAGACGAAACGTGGGAAATGTCGAGGCCGCTACCTACGTGTAGGCGCACCTTCGCTGTGAAGTAAGGTTAGTTATATGCACTGTTTAGTCTCCGATTCGTCATGGTAAGCTTCGTTTGTCGGTTTTCGGTCCTGTTCACGAATAGCGCGACTTTTCGTTTGTATTACAGCATACAAACAACCACTGCCATCCCTACATAGACAGCACTACCGTGCTGTCTGATAAGAATGATCGAATGATATCTGATGTACGTATACTGTTATTACCAACAACTGTATATTCAAACCTTGTCGATGGCACAAGGGATCAAGCAGAGGGCATCCTTCTGATCACCAAAAATGTGAGGGAAGCTGCTGGAAAAGCATGCTGCAACTTGCACTGCAGTGAAGGCCAATTTTCCCAAGGTATCATTGTCGGTTAAATCATAAGATTCCTTTACCTCCTCCACTGTTACACACTTCATCACATGACGAATGTTGTTGCAGAATTCATGGCTACATGGAAAACAGCATATAGCCATACATTGTCAGCATCAGTAGCTACTATGCACACTGAAGTCAATCAACTATAGAGGTATGATGGATGAGGAGCACCATCAGTTCATCTGAAATACATTAATGAAATTACGCTGAAATTATTCTTTAGTGATATGCCTAGCTAGCTGCAGCCAGTGCTGTTGTGGTGCAACATTGAACATTATGTAATAATATTATATACCATGATATTGTAGAGGCTCATAGTTGCTTTGAATGATAATACAAAGATATGAGATTCTTGAGCTATTGAAATCAGGAGAAGCAAGAGGTCCATGAAACAAGACAAGGGCTTACTACTCCCCTCACTCTGGAACCCGGTATTGGACCAAACGTAATATCACCCCCACCCTCCATCTATTATTCTCTCTTAAATTTACTTTCTTGTTCGTACAATATTATGTAACTTTACTTATCAGCTGTAACACACCCAGCCCACATTAGGCCACACTAGGATATTACCTGTCATTACATCATCACAGTTATTGTAAACAACCAATCCACTCCTTACAGTTGTCGATCCCAAGTTTTGTAAAACAATTTATCAGATTACAGTATTTTGTGTACTAAAGGGTCTGTGTTGTTTTTGCCCCTAATGTTATAAATAGCCACCTCTCACCTCACCCCTTATTGCAGTTGACAAAGCCCTTCTGGTCGAAACGTCCTGCATTTGATTGATTTATCCTTATCAGTTGTGTCTTGCTCAAGAATCTCGTATCCTTGTATTATATACCACATTGAAGGGCATGTATTAGGGGATATATTACCAATACATCCTCCTATCTAATATATAAAGCCGACTGTCTGTGTGTGTTCGCGATACGCGCGCGCGTTTCTTCCTCCATCGCCCTCAAACTCGCTGTGGTTGCTGGGGGCATCGGATGTCAGGTTATAGCGGGGTTGACGTCACCCGTCGTGCGGTTCGCAGAGAGTGTTATCCTTCCATTTCCGCTGTGTCCTTCGCGGATGACGGCCATTTTCTAATTATCGTTCCTGTCGACTTCCGCCTTTTATCGGACTTGATTCGCTGTCGTCCCATGTTCGAATTTAATCCAATAATTCACAATTTTTGGAGTTGTAGCAGTAACATGGCTGCTGAGGGCATTGGGGAACAGGCGTTGGGCGCTGTAGCTCGCCGAAGGCGGGCCACTCTGCTAGTATATAAAATATTTACCGTTACCAAGGAAAGAATGTCCAATTCGGAGATAGATGCCTGAGAAAATTTTCTTGGTAACAGTATTTACATCATCCTATGATACTTTGGTAACTAGATTAATGGCAACAAACCAAATTATCAACATCCATAACCAGAACATTCCATGCATGTGTTGATCTCAGGCTCATACCTTATGCAGGACGTTTCTGTGAATATGACAGTCTTTGCTTCATCAAACCCAACAGCAATGACTTCCTTTGCATTTTTGTACAGATGACAGTGTGCTTTCCCTTCATCATCTATCACATCTGTCAGCTGAATCACAAGGGGGGCGCCAAACACATCCTGCAGGTGCCTTGACGCAGAACGGGAGGTATTTGAGTAAATGCAGCAGGAGTAAACTCTGCCAAAGCTATTCTATATTATTCATTTTCATTCCTGCATGCAATGAAAGCTGAAATTATATCAGGAGCATAGATTATGGTAACAACAACTTTTGTCTTTGTCATTTACCCCTTCATCAGGTTGGTGGTTCCCGTGCATGTAATAATAATAATTATTATTATTATTTGCCGTTGCTAGGTGGTTGCTATGTTTATTGAGTGACTATAAAAGTGCTACTTGCAGTGAGAGGTGACAATTTGTTATCAGACAGCGATTATACCTTATTGGAGAGCGATTATATCTTATTGGAGAGCAAGAATATCTAATCGGGTTCACGAAAATATCTAATCGGGTTCAGAGTGATTCAATCAATAGCAACAACACTTCACATGCAAGTGCATGCATTCAGATCAAAACACAAGAACTGTTCAATGAAGCATACAGTAACTCTACACTACCCAACCATTAATATGGTTGGATTTTGAATATCTATGGTGCCACTGTAGTTTCATGGAAAGGGCACAAACATCTTAAGCTTCATCCTATTGGAAGCACTGAGCAAGCTGATTACTGCCGTTCTACCGTACTACAGCTGTCGATTCGACGAAATTTGTGCGTCGATGGGTGGCCGATTCTTCCGCACGATCGCGAGAGGACCCGGTCGGAAAGACATCTCAAGTACGTAGCTACGTAGCTAGCTAGTATACCGAACGAACATAGAGTCTCAGATCACGGTCAGTTCCGACGCAGCTGATCACCGATCCATCGTGCTGTCCCACCGTCAGATTCGTCTGAGCCAGCTTGGTTCCCTCCGCCTCCAATGCCGTCGGGCGCACATTCCGCCGATCACGATTCACCAGTAAAGTCTTGTTGGCGCCTTCGATCGATCGCGTTGCAGGAGCGGGGCAAGACGTCTCCTCCGTAGAGCAAGAGGCTTCCAGAGGAGTAGCGTACCGACGTTTCTGCCTGACTCGCTTGGCTCCTCGCTAGCTAGCTCTCGTAATGAATAAACATGCATTGGATTAGCCCGCGCTCCCCTAATGCTTTCCTTATTTGGCAAGAAACCAATTAACATTCGCCCATGCATCCCTTTGTTCGGCAAATAAATCACTTATAACACCTCCTTTTCGGGATGTCGCTGATTTATAAGCACTCCCCCCTCGGGCGCTTCGCGCCCTCGGGCCTCGTGCTTATAAATCAGCGACATCCCTCAAGGAGGTGTTATAACTAATACATAATACGTGAGCACTTCAGTTTATTGTAGTGATGCATATAATTATGCAGTTCACCAAGGCTAGCTCACTTGGTGAAGTGAAGTAGAATGAGGTGCCCCAGGTGCACTTCCTCTGACGATGTTCCATTACCAATGCAAATGTACAGGAAAAAGGTATCACCATTCTCAAATGCATCCAGGACTTGTTCCATGTCTCTGTATGTGTACATACAAAATGCCACCAGACAAACAAACAGACGGACAACATGCCATCTATATATATAATTCAGTTTGTTTGTTTGTTTGTTTGTTTGTTTGTTTGTCTGTTTGTTTGCAATTTGGGCAAAAACTACTGCACAGAACGCCACCATGTCACATCTATGAGTGCACATAAAAGATCAATCACTGGATCAGAATTTTAAAAACCATTAGCCCAGCCAAAATCTACTCCCCAAGGCACCCAGAGTGCAGAAGATGCAGAAAACAAAATTCAGTGTGAATAAGAGTGGAACTATTGAAGTCCAGGTAGCAGACTAGTCAGTACGCCTGACTAGTAGCGCAGACATGAAAGAGGAATGAAGAGATAATGTTGCTCAGATTGCATGGGGAGACAGAGAAATTTGCCTAGGCTTGCGTATGGGCTATTGTAAGTAAAATTTCCTTCTATTAAAGTCATGTCAGGACATGCATGGGTGACCTGAAGGCCTTGGGTGTTTGTAGATCTGGTCATGTGTCTGAGATGAGCTGGAGGAGTGACTAAAAGTATAGTCAGGACCAGAGCCTGGTGTAATGATATGATTGATATTGGTTATGTATATATGAGATCTCTCTTAAGGTCCTCCTGGATGACAATGCAAAGTGCACATGCATAAACTTTTTCATTGTGCATGCATGGCAGAGGAGTACCATCATAAAATAATGCAGTAAGTTAAACACAGTTTTGGAGCTGGCCCTTCCATTTGCAGCTCTGAGCTCTGAGGTCTGAGGTATAGTGAATCTCTCTTGCATGGGTCACATCACATGGGGAAATAATAATTAATGCGCAGGCCTGCTATTCTGTACGTGTCAAAGTGCACCTGTTCAACGTTGGCCATTCTTGAGATCTCAACCTATGTGGTTTATAATTAGAGTTCAAGACTCCACTACAAAACTTGTTATTGCAAAATCTTGTTATATTCCTATTATGTGAGCAATTTCAGAGGACAATGGATGCTGTTCATGTGCAAATTTCCCATAGGTAGTGCTTACAACCGAGTCCCGGCACGAAAATATACATAATATTATACACTGAGGGCAAATCAATGCACTATCACAGTATAATTATCCATAATCACAAACAACTTTATAATGGATAGATATTAAACATTACAATGCGTGCTACTCCGGATTAATTGCTAAACCAAAGAATATACTCATTAGTGTGTGGGTACACACTAATGAGAAGTTGGGGCTAGACAAAATACATTTGTGTGCATGCATGCATGTGCAACTTGTGTATATACATGCATGAGTGTGTGCATGTGTATGTGTGACCTCCTTTCTCTATACTTTTTGTGATTTGTGTCTGCAAATATCATCCATGGACTTAAGCTTGTTGAACACTCACCTGTGAGAACAAAATTGTCCCCGCTCTAGAAGGTAGTGTAATGACCGTCCTGTTAACTTCTCAATTCTGTTCAGTACCTTTCGGGGAATTGCTTCAGCTTTGGCTCCAAGGAGGTTGTCTGATTTTAGCAAGCCTAATGCAGTCAGGGAAGCAGTTGCAGGCAAGTAGAGGCTGAAGTCAATGATGATGCCAGTTCCATGATCCATGTACTGATGACACACACACACACACACACACACACACGCACACACACACACACACACACACACACACACACACACACAACCACACACACACACAACCACATCCACAACACTCATGCATGCAATAATAGTTTCACATAGTTATATACATATACGCTGGTAAATTGATCTTACATACAGTAACCCTAGGCCTGATAGAACCAATTACCTATAGATCCCACCTTACAGTGAGAAGTTCCAATTGTAGAAGTATACCTCCTCAAAAGGATCGAGGGAGCAGTCCACTAGCACAGTAGGATGACACACATTTAATATAACACATTTGTACGTAAGTACAGCTCCTGGCAATACGGCAATTTCTTATTTCTGTATACACATGTTCCTATACCACTGCTGATGTATAACTATACTCTGACCTAGTGTCAGACCAATATACACTTAATCACCACTCAGATTTACAAAGTGTCCCAACGTGTGTACTCCAACATGACCTCTCCACACTATAATTATGTGATTGACTCACTAATTGAGTCTGTAATCATAATGTTGATGACAGTGCCATGCATCAATGCAGAAACAAGTAAAGGCTGTTACACAGTGGAGCATTAACCATGGTCCCTACATGCAAGAATGTCGCACCGTATAGTCCTACACCCTTGAATGTAGGGGTGATGGTTAAGACTCCACTGTGTAACAGCCTTTACTTGTTTCTGTCCTTTATATGCCATCCCTACATCCTTACAATCTTTGTAGAAAATTTTTATTATTTCTAGTTTCTGCACTTTTAATAGTGGACAGCTAAGCTGAAAGAACACACCTAGTGTCAACCATAGGTCATTGGTGCAGGCATTATACCTCATTTCTGTAATTCTGAAGCTCAAGGTGTGGGCTAGCACCTAGGTTCCCGCTAACTCAGCGAGAAACGGCGACCGGAAGCCAACCGTGGCGGGGAAATGCACGCACAATCGCGAAAGTCCTTCAAACGGCGCACATACTAACTGTTGAGGCTGCTAACAAGGCCTCATAGAGACCATACCCTGTGCGCGTGGAGACTGTGTCAGGTAGACCTAGCTACATAAAATGATTGTTTATGGCTGTATCCGTGTACGGACGCGGGCCGTTCGCAAACTTTCCCCTTAATAATGGCCGCTGACCGTCTAGTCTGACTTGTTAGCGACCAGAGGCGCGGGAGGGGACGGAACGTCCGCAAAAGACTAGAAAGTGCCGTTTTAATAGCTTTTGCGTGGTTGTTGCAGTCGCCGATCGTATACAGGCGGTTTTTATTGCGAAACGTATCTTTCAGGAGCTATACGAGCCTTAAAACTGCCTTAATCCCGCAAGCGGCCCAAAATTGTGGCCGGACAAACTGAGCCACAAACTAAAAGCATAACCCCCATTGCCCAATAGCGCACGGGTAACAATGGCGTCCGTCCCGCTTGGCTAAGCAAAACGGCAGGAGTCGTGGCAATCGCTGTCTTCCGCACTAACTCGCGCCGCCTTCTAACCTACAAAGGAATGCAGCCAGCCAAAAATAGTGCAATATGGTGAAATATTTTCTGGTCCTTCTGGTTCGTGCGCTACGGCTGTCAAAGAAGAAGAAGAAGACGAAACGTGAGAAATGTCGAGGGCGCTATCTACTTGTAGGCGCACCTTCGCTGGGAAGTAAGGATAGCTATGTGCACTATTCAGTCCCCGCTTCGTCACGGTAAGCTTCGTTTGCCGGTTTTCGGCCTTATTCAGGAGTAGCGCGCGACTTTTCGTTTGTATTACAGCATACAAACAATCACTGCCGTCCCTACATAGACAGCACTACCGTGCTGTCTGATACTATCTGCACAGAATGGGAATGAACAAGGACGTTCACTCTTCTAGCAAACGCTGTATATGATAGGCTCAATTAAGGTCTCTGCCTCCCACACCAGGTGCAGGCCAAGTGACTGTGTAGGCTGAGGAGGATGTTTGGATTGGCTCTTACCCACTAATGCAATAATTGGACCAAAGATGCATTTGGAGTCAGGTGAGTTTATACATGCTAAGAGGTAAAGTAAACTGCACCTCTATATACAGTAAGACACTTGCAGTCTTCCTTTAGCTTTTCCAAGTTGGGATTGTCAGGTGTTGTTCCCTCTTAACATTCGATTGTATAACAAACAAGGTCAGCTCCCCACGCACGCAGCCTGCTGGAAGATGACCCGAGCCATGAGTTACAGCGAGGGTATTCATGGTTTGCACAGTGGTATTACATATAGGGTAAATAAGGCAATGTACATGTACAATTACGGTTAGTACGCAAGATAATGTCACAAAGGGAGAGCATTGCCCATTGCCATAGCAACTGCCCTTAACTAATAGTATATAGACTGTCATAATTCCATCATATAACAATGCTTCTGCATTTATGTATAAATACCTTCTCCTACATTGAACCACTCTCTACATCACATATACATGTATACATGTCACATGTACATTAAATCATACGTATATGAACATCAGTTCAACTTCGCTTGTACAGCTAGCAATGCTATAGTTAGCATGACACATGTGGTGGAAGTTATGACTGACTATATCAATCAATCAATCAATCAATCATTATTATTAGAGTGCACCACAACAAATGGTGCTAGGACACAAAAGGTCCAATGCAGCACTAGAACACAAGTATAACCACAAGGGATAGTTCAACCGAAGGAGAAAAAAGAACAGAGTGCATGGGAACATGGACAAAAGCATAATCCAAGTTCATTTGCACTAGCCAAAATTTTTCACAAGTTATCCAGACGTTTCGGCAGCTTTCAGCCACCTTCATTAGTGAATGAGTCATCAGTGAGTGACGAATACAGCACTCCTATAGTTTATATAAATGTTAGTGCTATGTTATGTTAATATATGTGTATATATGTATAAATGTTAGTGCTTATAGTTAGTGCGAACGAGCTTGGATGATGTCAGACTTACCTAGCCACTCAGGACTGTTAAAAAACGGACAAAAAGCATGTGCTTACACATCAAATGGGCATACCACATAGAGCTAAGATGTTTTAGAATACAAGGATCAGTGCATACTAGAGACAGTACAATGGCGATCTGTTCACTATGACTCAGCTCTTTAACCCTATAGTGCTCAAGTTTAAAATTCGCGCCATACCCTAAATGTCCGAGTTTAAAAATGGCTGCGCACACGAAGATTTTGTGCACTAAATTGTCACACTTTCTGGCCATTTCTTCACCCAAACAGCGACATAAGGAGGAAGGTAGTGTAGAGTGATATACTGCATGACATTTGACAGTGTAGTTGGACCAAATCCAGACTCTTCGCGCGAGTGCGTGGTGCCATTGAGGAAGACGTCGCACGCCTACTCTTCAAGCTTTTTCTCAGCCCTGAAATGTGACGATGTAAGTACGCACGTAAGCGAATTGTTGGCGCAGTATCACAGGAAGATGTAGAGCCCGTACTTCACCATTTTGTTACACAGCGCACGTTCTTTGGTTTAACTACGAACGAGAAGGGACATGGCGTAATGTCGCTCGAACTAAAGCAGTTGCTTGCACGCAACTTGCGCCACCAGGAGACAAGGTACACTCGCTGAGAGAAGCTTTTCCACTGGTACATGTCCTTGGAATACAGTTGCTTGCGTAGAAGACTTGTAACCACTGAAACAGTGACGTTTTTCAGGCCTCTTTAGTTATGACACCTTTAGGTGTCAATGGGCCTTAACGACATTTCGTTTTATGACACCTAAAGGTGTCATTGGGCGCTAAAGGGTTAAATCTCCCCAAACAGTTGACTTCTGTCATCAGAGGTTACCTGAGGTGGTCCCAGGCAGGGCACTGTATCAGCTAGTGGCAGACGTCTTCCACCTCTTGACACTGGCATTCCTTGCATATTCTCTCCTCCCTGTCCACTCCTTGCCACTTTCCAACCTCTATCTGAAATGGTGCTGTTCCACCTCTCGATTTCATCAACATTGACCTCTCTTTCTTCCTCCTTCCTTCCTTCTCTCTTTAATTTTTGCCACTGCACAGCTCGACACACATTCAAGGTTTACATTTTCTTTCATCATCCTCAGCTTTGGTCTCTCCTCCACTTCCTTCATCAGCATGCTCCTCGTCTTTCTCTATGCATACAGCACAAGACAACATAGCTGGAATCCCTGAATCAGTTAGGTTCACAATTGCATCTCCTCCCACACTCTGCCACTCATAGTCACCCACGCACTTAGCCATGTTCCTTATCCAAACCCCTTTGCCACAATCCATGCACTGCCTGTCTTGCTACCTTCTTCAGTAGCCTCCCCTCATACAGCCTACTAGTCAACACCTTCAACCAGAATTTCACACAGTGCATCTGTGCCTCCCACACAACAGGTAGTGACTTGATTTCTAGCAACAAGGATGCCTTGGGGTGAAGTGTGCCCACTCCAAATAACATTCTGAGAGCATGCAACTGGACTTGCATACTCAATGGATTCCAAGTGCCTACTGCAGCCCCACATCTCTGCTCCGTACATCACAGACGACTCCACTAGAAATTCCATCACCTTCCTGAAAATCCCAACTGTCACATCACCCATCTTTGCCCAACATCTCTGAAAACAAGCACCCAGAGCTCTCCTCCTTGCCTCTGTTTTGTCCTCCACCATCTCTTTTAGCTCCAGAAACTCATTCACAACACATCCTAAGTAATTGTATGAAGAGACCATGCATTGGAATTGTCTCTTCATCCAACTTATATGTCACATTACATCTTTCTGCCTTCTTCCTGCGGATGTGCATGATCCCGGACTTCGCCATGTTCATCTTCACTCCCCACTCCTTACACCACTCCAACAGTACATCTAAACTCTTCTCCAACCCCAATGTCACTGAGGCTACCAAGCACGTATTATCTGCAAATAGCATACCAGGAATGGTCTCACCGCCAAATTTAACTCCGCATTTCTGCTCCTTCAACCTCTTATTAATGGCACCGTTGATGTATAACGAGAAGAGCAGCAGGGATAATAACACATCCCTGTCATAGTCCCGAGTTCACCTCAAAATCTCCACTGACCTGACCTTCCACTTTCACTCTGCACATACTTCCTTCAGACAGAGCCTGTATAAACCGCAGACACCTGCCTTTCACACCCACACTCTGCAGACAAGACCACAGCTTCTCCCGATTCACCTTGTCATAGGCCTTAGCAAAGTCAATAAATGCTACTAGCATCCTGGTTTCCTAACCACCTCTGAACTATATCGGGCTGCTTGCGCCACTAGCAAGCCTTAGTTGTCTAGCAACATTTGAATAATGCTCACTCTACAGGGAGAGGATTAATCTTGCATGCTAGACTTACCTCTGGCACGGGAGAGAAGAGAGCAAAATACAAAATACTGCCTTTTAAAGTGTTCCTTTATACACACGATGCATTCAAATTCATGAGACTTTAGTGCACAGGCAACTCACATTGTAGAGTATAGCCAGTTTCAACAATTCAACAATTAGCAGCTAACAGCTGCATAATTATGTCTTCAAGCAAGAGTGGACTAATCTTGGAGGAGTAACCACCCAAGCACGGTATGGCATGCTAATGTGTGTACTTCACTGTGCCTTGTATGAGTGAAATGTTTGCCTCCATGTCTCTGTGATGTAGACTTCGTCACACTGTGCACAAGAGATCTGGTACACCACTCCTTTGTCTACATGTTTTTGTGGTCCTTTCACTCTTGTGAGTAGGCACCTCAAGGTCCTATTCTGCTGGAACACAGGGTGTACTCCGAGTTTCCTGCAAATGTTCTCAGCTTATCTGAGGTCCCTCTCACGTATGGTAGTACACACAAGGTCTTCCTCCCTGCCCCCCTCCTTGTTGTGTCCCCTGCTGTTCCCTCTCGGTTTCATTGCACCTGTGATGAACCCTCTTGGGTATCCATTCCCACGGAATTAAGGTCATTCTTAGGTGCTCCTCTTCAGCTTCCAAGTCCTCATGCTTCACAAATCCTAATGGCTCAGCTTCTCATGCACTGGATCACCCCGCGTTTTGCCCTGTCATGATGGTTAGATGAAAAGTGGATGTAACAGTCAGTGTGGGTCTTCTTTTTGTAGATTGAGCTTGAAAGTCTGTCATCACATTTAGCCACCATGACATCCAGAAAAGGAAGCTTTCTGTCCTCCTCCAGTTCCATTGTGAACTGAATGCTGGGCCGGGTGCTCAAGGAAGTCCAGCAGCTTATATCCCTTCCCTCGTTCCCGACAACAAAGTTGTCATCAACGTAACAGAGCCATGTGGCTGGCTTGACCTCTGCTGATTCCACAGCCAGTTCCTCGAAGTGCTCCATGTAGATGTTTGCCACTACTGGGGACAGTGGGTTACCCATGGCTGCACCTTCTTCCTGCTCATAGAATCTGCCGTTCCACATAAAGTATGTGGATGTCAAACGCAGGTGTAGCAGCCTTTTAACAAACTCCACAGCGAGTGTGGTTCTCCTATCTTTAGCTTCTTGCTTCTCCAGTCTTCTGCCATTCACTTCTAATGCTTCTGCAATAGGAACTTCGGTGAAAAGTGAGGTCACATCATAACTCACCAGTGTACTGCCCTCCTCTAGTTTTAGCCCCCTTGCCTTCTCAACAAAGTCTCCGAGTCTTTGACAAATGTAGATGACTTGCCTGCCTGGAGACTATGCGTGTTAGAAACTTCACTAGATTGCATATTGGGGAGTCAATGCTGGATACTATGGGTCTAAGAGGTACCTCTGGCTTGTGTATCTATCTTGTTGTGCCTGATGAAGCCCGTGATGGGCGAAACGTTGTATTGAATTGAATCGAATTGTCAAGTGTTCATGGTGTGCTCGATTGTCCAAAAGAAGATCTAATCTATTACCTACTCATACAGCATGCCTAATAACTTTCAGGAAAGTAAGGTTCTGCTGTGGTAGAAGGCAGTTCACTTGACCACATTGCAGTCACCATCTGGAGAAACTTTTGAAGGGTAACTGTACGCGCTTAGCTTAGCTTTAAGCGCTATAGACTGTTAGTAAACGTTTGTGTGCAAAACTTGTGGGGCTCACCAAGTTCTACGTCGCTCCTGTCACTTCTCTGAGACAGGGAACTGAAGTCCTTCAACGGGCGGCCATGATTGAAAGCGTCGTGTGAACAAAGTCGCCGAACTGCTGGGTGTTATCCTGCTGCTTCCTGTACATCTTCAGACTGGAGGTGGTGCGGTTGCCTGTTCAACAACTTTCAAAGGCAGAAGACGTCTATGCTCTGTGCAGAGCGACGTTTGGGAGCCGGTTTTAAAGTCCATCCCTCATTTCTTCCAGTGTGAGAGAGGCAAACAAAATGGCTAGGTAGCTAGTCCCATGTAGCTACAAGAAAATTAGGAATGCATAGCGAACTTTGCGGCAATGTGGTTCATTGTGGTGGCTTGTTTCTATGCTTTTTCAGCTGGCTATTCCTAAATCCCTATAAATTTTTAAGGAATTTTTTATACCCTAGTTTGTACAGGTTTTGCATATCCAAAGGAAGGACTATGGTTACATCAGATTGATACCAGTGCTGACTAATACTCCTTTCTTAAATTAGCTGAAGATTGTGCAGAGCATCGAGCACAGTTATGCCACTTTTGATGAAGCGGCTGCCATGTACCATACGGTATACCAGCGCAACAAAATGGTGGCATTGGAGTATTTTTAATAAAAACTAGAAGATATAGAAGATATACAATATCTCATCTGTCATTGTGAAATTATTTAAATTGATGTTAAACACAACACATGCAACTATATGATACATATATCTACAGTCATATTTAGTGTTGTCCAGAGGTGGAGAGTGCCTGACAGTGAATATGTGAGCTGAGAGAGTGAGAGTCTGTAAATTCCAACCTATCTAACGCATGTGGGTTATGGCTAGGTAAAAAAGCAGGTGCTGCACGCAGCCGATTTTTTACCTCTGTAATATTCCGTATATCTCCTGCACTCTTTGTTCAATTGAAGTCATACCAGAAGAAAGAACAGACTCAGCGTCTGCATACTGATGGCGTCTTGCTACACTGAGCAATGTCACCGCTAGCGAAGCCATCAAATTAGCGGGAAATATCTGTTTGGCTATTGGAGGAATGCCTTAACAGATCAAGAAGAACATTAATCTGTTCATACACATGCAATCTAACTTTTGCATGCATGCATTGTTGTTAAACTAATCCCATCCAAAGTGACACGAAGAAAACTACCGTATAATTTCTAATATAGGTGCCGCCCCAATTAAGCCACCTCCTAGGGCACACCCTATTTTTTCCCGTTCCAATTGTAAGTGCCCTTGAGCATTGGAAATAATATTAGGTGGCACCAAAATTATTGGAGCGGAATATAATATTATGCACTATACCGCATGTGCTGAATGTGAGACAGCGAAATGGCGGTCCTGATGGACTACTTTAACCACATCGCTGTTTCATTCACGTCCACAGAATGTGGGAAGGAGATGGTTAAGCGGGTCAAGCAACCAGTGGGAGACCAAGGAAGTGTCCACTGAAACTGATTGGTGCAGGCTGACAAAGAAGACGTCCAGGTGGCACCTGTATTTGCTGATTGCGAGTAACCCACAAGTGCCAAGTCCAGTCGATGCCATGCAGTACACCGCGAAACAAAAGCAGCACACTGTTCTGTATGCAGGTGCTCAAAAGTACTATTCCGCTATAATACATGTGCTAGGCGCCTTTCTAATTGAAGCGCCCCTTGGTCATTGCAATTTTTTGGGCATTCTACTAAGAAGCGCCTGGTGGCACTGGAATTATTTTTAAGGGGTGCCTAAATTAGAAACTATGCAGTAACTTTCGTTTCTCTCTGACCAACTTCTGCACCCTGTAACTCCTCACAGAAAGCAAGAACGAACAATGCATGCATGGAAAGACTAGATAATTTCCTTAGCATGCGAAACGAGCCATCAACGTGCCTCTACCTGGTGACACTGATAGCCAAAAAGCTCTTTTTGCAAACAATCATAACAGCTCGCCTTCAGGGGCAATGTCTCATGATGTCCTTGTGATATTTCTAAAAGAATGGCTGACAACATTATAGCACATGGCTCTTTGGCATTTTCACTCGAACAATTAGATCTAGTCTGCTAGGAAAGGCTTGTTTTACTCCTTAGGTGCATACCTAGCTGCCAGATACGACGTTCTAGTATGATTTCCTTCCCAAGACGTTGAAGATCATGCGCACATCACATGACATTGCACGGGTAGCCACGGAAACAGAGGAATTCACACCTCTGCGTTATAGTTTGCCTTATGTAAACAGAACTGCCATAACCTACAAGCGAAAGGAACCTGCTCAAGGGATTGCATTCCCTATCTGACCACCAAGAGCAGAATGCTATGTGTCTGAGTTAACTTAGTGAAAATATGGTGTGAACCTCTTTCCTGCTATGGCGCACCGACGAAGGCTACCCGGCGCTGGCATGTCCACGCCAGCACATCGCTGATAGCTATTTGGGGGGCAACACGTTGGCAACAGCTGTGTGGGTGTAGTCATCAATGGCCTATCTGACATTGTGTGCATGTGAAAACTTCAGTGCATCACACAGACTGACAATGACTGGAGTACTCAAATAGCATATGACCATAATATAGTGCGAGTCAAGAAAAGGAGGAAACAGATAGACTGTAAATATGTCATAAAATTTACAGGATAATGACACAACATTGTCAGTGTAGCTATCGTGTGCCGTGGTTTGTTGTCTTTAACTTTAAGATGCTGTAGTGCACCTACGCGACTGAGTGCAATATCCAGTTGGTCATGAGAAAACAGGGGCCTGTGTAAGTAAATACCAATGATGTGTCTGGTCCTGGCTTTAGCTAGCTACATGATGAGCAAGCACGTAAAATTGCTGAGGCTGGGCAAGAAAAACACTAAGAAGTTAACCACAGGCAGTCTTGTTCTTGCTGCAATTGCTGCTGACAGCTGTCTAGAAGATCCTCTGTAAGGACAGGCTCATCCACTGTAGCCGCTCCTGGAAAGCGCCCATAGTGGTGGAGAGCGCAAAGTCATCAGGAAGCATGGACATTTAGCTGGATATGCCTGAGGGCAGCGCGGTCCCTGTCTCTTGTGTACATGGTTGGCTTAGCCGGTTACTGGCATCCGTGCGCTGAGCTTCTCCTATAAAGACCATTGCGTTCAGTTGCGCTGCCACCTCGCGCTCCTTTGCAAACTTTGGCAAAGATGGTGTCGTTATCCGGAAAACATGGCTGCCGCAATGGTATTTCTCCAATTCACTCCACAGAGGCGCCGCGCGTGGCTGCTTTCGCATCACGGCTGAATTGAATGGAGGTAGACCGAAGTGCTGTATAAGAAAGCTCGTCGTTTTCGCGTTGCAAAACACTAAACGCTCCTAAGAATACGGAACACGGATACACGGCTTAGCTCTATTATATAGGGTGTGTAAAAATGTTTCCTCCAAAAACAAAGGCAGATGTAGGGATGGTGCAGTGTGTCGCTAAAGGGCATGGCAAACCACCTGGTGGGAAAACCGTAGGAACAAGGAGGAGGGCCGGTCCATGCAAAGAGGAGGGCCAGCCTGTCCATGCAAAACACCCAAATCATTAACATTCGCTGGCTTTGAATACATTCAGTGCACCATCCCTACATCTGCCCTTGTTTTTGGAGGAAACATTTTTACACACCCTCGTTTCTTGACTTTTTATGGAATGCAAATTTCAGATGGGCAACGGCTGGTCTACTTGAAAGGTGCCAAACAACAGTGGCAACAAAGGAATCAATGCATGTGCCCCGAATGCATGGCAGGCCTAGGGTGTGTAGCACATTGTGGGATGTGGCTGGATGGGCAACCTAGGGTAAGCTGTTGTGGGTGTGTGCAAGATGTATTACTTCTGTTTGGATAGGCTATCATGTTGCCGAGTTAGCTGTGATAAGGCTAGGACAGCAGAACAGAGGGGGGGGGGGGGGACTAGGGGGGCTGTAGGAAATGGTGGTGATAGGCAAGACTGGCAACAGAGTAACACCCACAATCCCAATCATATTTCGCTGCCACTCCGACTACATATATACCCACACTACAGGGGGGCCCTACATGCATACAAAAGAGCTGCACTATACCTACATCCTTGAATGCAGGATGCTTGCGAAGTGGAACCGAAAGTGACAGCTAGCTCTGCACCGCCAAACAAACTCGGAAATGGCGGCCGGAAGCAATCGCGCAATAAGTGAAAATGGCTGCCAAGTGGCAAGAATGTGGAGAACCTTCGAAATGGTGCGCGTGCGAATGGCGGTTGAAGCATGTCCCGTATGCACCCTGGAACATCTGACCGCGTTGTGGAACTAATGATTGTAACGCAACTGAAAGGACTAGGCGGCCGGAGAAACAACAATGCAGGCCGGTTACAACCAAAAAGAAGAAGAAGAAGACGAAACACGGAAAATTACGACGACGATTTCTACCCGACGGCGCGCTTGCGCTTAGAAATAAAGTTAGCTCTGAATACTGTACAGCCTCCCTTCTTCATAGACGGTTTCTTTCGCCGGCTCTTACTTCTGTTTAGGAGTAGCGCGACTTTTCGTTTGTATTACAGCATACAAACAACCACCACCATCCCTACATTGACAGCACTATCGTGCTGTCTGATAGGATTAGCAGTCCTATATATTGCAATAGAGCCTCGGGAATCTGTTTGCATTGCCTCTACTGACACTGTTGCCTTAGTCTATGTATACCTAACCCTAAAAGAGCAACGTGGGAGTCTGCATGTATACATAGCTACCTGGCATTGTAAGCTAAAATTCAATTAAGGGGGGGGGGGGGTTGTTGTCATTACCTTATAGCTTATAGCTAGAGCTGCATGCCCCATGCATGGGCTGGGCGAGTTTATTTGCTTGCACTACCTGATCACGAGCTGACCTTAACCCAAGGTGGAATGTGCACGGTCAGGTCAGTTTGTGCACTGGCCATATCCACAAAGGCAAGTAAGAGCACAGTTATGACATGCCTTTAACACTACTGTAATAGGATATAGGGATTCACTATGTTCACCAATGTTGAAGTACGGAAGTAATCTTAGGATGCACGTGACATGACTACATTCTACACTGTATAAATTCCGTTACTTACCCAGTCCCTAAGTAACTAGTATAAAATACTGTTGCTCACAGTGGCGGGTTGGTTTTGGCGGTTCGTTCTGATGGTTCGCTTGGTCAACTACTTGCTGCCTTTCCTGGCCTGTTTAGCTACTTCACAATAGAGTAGGACAGGAGCAGTTGAGTTTGGTGGTACCATTACCGTTACCTTTCGCTGTCCTGGTGGCTCGCTTGGAATCTGCTCGTTTGGCTTGCCCCTGCTGGGGTTAGCTCGCTCGGCCACTGGGGTTAGCACGCTCAGCCACTGGGGCTAGCTTGCTCGGCCACTGGGGTTAGCTCGCTCGGCCACTGGGGCTAGCTTGCTCAGCCACTGGGGTTAGCTCGCTCGGCCAATGTGCTTAGCATGCTTGGATTTTAGTGTTAGGGTTATGGCTGGTTTTATTTTTAGTCTCTTCTATACATTTACCTAGGCATTGGTTTGCCCTAGGACTACTACTCTCGCGGGGCCAGACCCTTTCCGGTATTGCGCAAGCGCCCGAGAAAGGGTCTGGGAGTTAGCTCGACCGTTGTTGTGTAATATCCGTGGGAACGTTGGACTAGGTGTTTCATAACACCCCTTGTTGTGGGCCAAGTTCAACCCGACGTGGTATGGCGGTGTTCGAAGAAGGCGCAAGGATCGAAGCAATTGCCCGTAGAGTGGCTGCTGCAGCAGGATTACAGAGATTGAAGCAGGAGCAGGTGCAAGCAGTGGTTGAATTCGTACGCGGGCGCGATGTTTTCGTCTCCCTTCCCACTGGCTTCGGCAAATCTCTCATCTATAGGATTCTACCTGCGGTAATAGAGATAGCGCGAGGACGTCCACCAAAAATGTCGATCGCTCTAGTTACTAGCCCCTTGCCTTACAAAAACAGCAGTCTCCATCGGACGTATGGAACGCCATCAGACAAGCCAGAGAAGAATAGCCGACGAAGCTAATTGCTGGTAACACTTCGAATCTGGCACGATAAGGAGGCGTCGATCGATAATCGAAGCTGGGAGCCTCCACAACTTCCGCATAGGCTAACTCCCAGACCCTATTCTTCGGGCTGGCGGGTTACGCAAGACCGGAAGAATAGGGTCTGGCCCCGCGAGACTATAGGACTGCTGTCCATGACGTCACGGTCGCTCTGACGCCACAGCAGCAGATCTCTGAGATTTTGCCCACCCCGTATACTGTCTATTTACGGTTGCTTGAAACGCCTACGGATTAGGCATTTCACATGCTAGTCATTCGGACCAATGAAATTCGATGACGCCCCAAAAGAGCGCATTTCATTGGTCCGAATTAGTAGTACGTGAAATGCCTAATCGGACCAATGAAATTCGATGACGTCCCAGAAGAGTGCGTATTTCATTGGTCCGAATGACTAGCACGTGAAATGCCTAATCCGTAGGGTTCCAAGCAACCGTAAATATAGTCTCGTCCCCAGCCCACTTCCGGCCGCCATTTTGCAATGGCCCGAAAGGTGGTCTGGCACATTTGCTCGATATTTTGATACCGCCCTTGGGGCGCTTGCCAAAATTTTGGCAAGCGCCTTCATGTCTTGCGATACGCAATTTAGCAGCTTCATTCGCTCACCTACGTGAGTCATATTTAGGTATTCTATTAAATGAGATCAAACTGTACCCAATTTTACCGCTTTCACAATTTTGAAGGGTGGCCTGGTACAGTTTCTCAATGTCCGTTACCGCCCTTTGAGGCGATTCTAGCAAGCGCCCCAATCATTGTGCTTCTTGCATGCAGGAGGCGCAACATACCGAAAGTTTTTAATTAATCAGAATATCGAGCAAATGTGCCAGACCACCTTTTGGGGGCTGGGAACGAGACTACCGTAAATAGACAGTACGTAGAAGAGTGCTTGCGCAACATCTAGTCACGTGCGTCCTACTTCCGTACTTCAACATTGGTGAACATAGTGACTCCCATAGGATATAACTATGTATCACTAGGCAGATGATAATCATCAGTGGGGCGAGCCTGCGCAAGGAACAAAGCAATAACATCGCACACACTCAGCAGACTGCAAGAGATTGTAGCTGCAGGCCAGGAAATGCCTCACAGCAAGTGATACATTGCGCCACCTCCAGTTTAGATAGGTGTGTATGGAAGGCACCCATTTGTGACGAACCACAGTTCAAGCAGTGAAGGCTGCGGCTGCACGTGACGTTGTGCTCTATGCCTTTCTCTGTCATGGTCTAATCGTGCTTCTGTCTCTACAACAGTTTCAGCAGCACGCGTCGTTCGGTCTGGGCAGCACTTATCTGCAGCAGTCGGGCCTGTCTCTGGTCTGCACTTTCTGCAGAGCGTCGTGTCCTCTGGGCAGCACTTAACTGCTGCAGGCGGGCCTGTGTCGCATCAGCAGTTGCGTTGGCCACTCGGATAGCGCGCCTGTCCTGTCCCGTTCTTCGCACTCTCAACCGTTCTTCTCTGCGTTTAGGCACGTTTGTCTTTCTCCCGCTCTCGCCTCCGCCGTAGGCGCTCCGCGTGGGCCGGATCCATGTCGTCGTCCGTGAACATGTACACTGTACACTGTGCAGTATGTAGGGTATGTATAATTGTTTGTACATGCACGATAGTACAACCACAATGTTTGTGAAGCCAAAAGCGACTAGTACAAATTCGATTCACAAATAGAACTATACGGTAAGACGTACGAGGACAAACAGACAAAATCGCCGTTGATCTCCTAACTGTGGGGCTCGCTCAGGCTCGCCCCAATAAAATATACAGAGGAATGCCGCTTTTTAGACAGACGGGACGGCCTAAGCTTGTCGCTCAGCATCCCCGTTGACTGATATTATTATTAACTAGCAGGGCGCCCGCCTTCGGCGGGCTTTTGCTATAGCGAGTCGCACAACAGCGAGTCGGTCCAGGCGTATTCCAAGAATCTGCGCTGTTAGCAACGGGAGCGATATTTACTAAAATGGCCGTGAGCCGTGAAGGGAAACCGGAAACTGAAGGATATCTCTTCAAGGACTGCAATACGGGCGATTTCAACCCATGGAGAACACTTCTGAAGCCCTACTTCATAATCCGTGAGAGTTTGGTGGCGTCCTATTCAGTAGTTTTTGCCCGAATCGTGAACGAACAAACAAACAAACAAACCAGCTCACATTAAAGGCCTAGATGCATGTCCACGTACGCTAAGAGGGAAGTATGTTGTAGAAAATATAGCAAAATTTACCTTTGAAACGAACAGCTCCGTTTATATAGTGCAAGGGCGACGTCCGAGTTATAGTTTGTGTGCCCAACAATCCATGGAGTCCATTTCTCTAATCCACGTGCCTGTACTGTAGTACAGCCCAGTGAACAGACATGCACCTGGCATCCTGTTCAGATTATAGCCACTAAACCCACGGCTAATACATCGTATCTGCTAACATATATACATCCTACTACCCCAAAACAGAGAACTGTGTACCTTTTCCTCTTAGCTTGTCTGCCCAGTGAGAATAGCCATTCGTCTCCAGAACAATACAAAATGCTTCAAAAGTGCGGTAATCCTTAGTTAGCAGTGTGTCAACCAGCGCATCCACGCGCGCGACTTCTCCTTGTGCGTCAATACAAACCCGATACTCGACTTCTGTCAGATGCTTGCGAAATGCGGGCAAGATGTTACTAGGAAGGAAACCACTTCTCAGTGAGCCGTGGTATTCCCTCAGGTACTTCTTCCACAGTTCTGGCGGCTCGCGACCTGACATCTCGAATGCAGGCTGCCACAGGTACTGTATACTAACTGTAGTATAATGTATACGCCTATAAGCTAGCAATATATATACCGTTAACAAGGAACCATGTTTTCTCAGGCCTATATTGGACATGGTTTCCTTGGTAACGGTATATTATCTATAAATTATATAAAGACCTCCTGAATGGGCTGTATAATACTACAGTGCAAGCATTATAGGCACATATAACCATACATTGTCAGCTATAGGTGGTCCCATATAAGTGGTATAGACCTTAAAAGAGGTCCGAAATCAGGATGTCAGGCTCTGAATTGTGCATCTAATAGGCCTGATTTCAAGAAGACGATGGAGTCTATACAATGTCAGGCAAAGAAGTCTTACTATTTCACTGTGGCCGAGACAATCAGTGCTGCAGGGGATCTGCACGCTCCACGATTTAGAAAAAAGCTGTAACCGCAAAAATCGCCGCACGAAGGATAGTCAGTTGGACAAGTTAACTACCAATGCATAAAGGGACGTTTTCTAGGCATCGAGCACTCTGTCCGACCCTGTTGGGCGGAACAATGGCATGGAAGATGCGCGGGCACGTTCCGTTGAGTGACTACTTCAGATGACGAGGAACAAAGCTGGACATCGTCGAAAGCTCCCACACATGATTTAGAAAAGGATCAACTAGCTTTGACCATTAAATTTTATGGGACTATGACGTCATGCAGGAAGTCAGATGATATGGCTTTAGGGAGCCTGGGAGAGTCTGTTTGTATAGCGCGCGCCTACTGACACTGTTGTCTTACCTATATCCCCGAAGAACAATGGGGCCGGGAATATTAATGCTGCACATTTGCATTACCTTTCCTGACCCGGATGGATGACTGAGCTAACTCAATTTTGTGGGTCTTTGTTATCATATTACCATTACTAAGCTGCAACAAGGACTGGGAAAGTTGCTTCAATTACTACTTGACCTCTCTCCTCACCAGGTGGCTGCATGATTCAAAATTTTCCATCTGCATGTGTTTGACTTGAGTTATGCATATCAAGGTGGTGGAGTTATATCATTATGTTGTGCACTTCCACAGTCCAGTCCAGTACACAGGGAAATTAAAGCCATTCTAATTATAAACATAATAGTGCAAATATAATAATGCCCTAATAAATACAATAATAATAGTGCTCTTTATAATTATATACAGGAAGTAAACAATATTTATTAATACATCAATATAATAATACTGTAATATAATAATATACATATATGTATATAACATAATATGTATATTATATAACATTATACATGATCAATTACCAAATTCACAAAGCAAAGCAATGCCCATAATAATACCGTCTATTCATGTAGAGAATGTGTGAAATGTCAAGTAGCCATGGGGTCATTTCGTCCCAAAATTGAGTGGTCGTGGAGTCATGAAGTGCTTGACCATGTCATCAGTGACGAGTGCCCTCCTCTCCTGATGTTTGGAGATGATGTCTTGGAGAACAGCAATCAGCTCCATCTTCACCTCTCCTGTCAGCATCCGACCACTGCCATACTCCTGCATGGGCAAGTTGGTAGGCAACAGCTATAGCACCACACTGCAAACATACAACATACATGTACATGCTCTAACATTCAAATAAACACATTAGGGCATTACGGCAGACGCACACACACACACACACACACACACACACACACACACACACACACACACACACGCACTCACAAGCTGCACACTACAAAACTAACTTCTTTGATGTGCTTTAGCTTTTTGCTGTCTTCCATGAAGAATGTCAGGTACTGGTAGGACACATCCAAGTCAGTGTTGGCACCAAGCCTGCGATGCTCCTCCACTGTGTCCCTACCACCAGAGAAGGCATACTTGTTGACCTAAGAGGATTGCCGATACAGCAAATACGATGCGACACACAAAGGGCTCTCTCCTATGACTGTCCCATGATTTCCTACACACCATCAAACTGATAAAAGCTCAATACCACATGTAGTACTAATACAAGAAGACTAAATCATATCTGTGCAGGTGGTGGTTGGTTGTATGCTGTTATATGCATAACAGAAAAGTAGTGCTATTCCTGTAGCGAACCGAAACCAGTGAACAATGTTGTCCCATAGTCCTGTAGCACCGAGCAGGAACAATACCAATCTAAGGTGATATCTGTGGATGATGAATAAAGTACACTAAGATGTTGTTTCATGAAGGTATGCTCGTAGGCACTGCAAGGAACACAGAGTAACTGCATCATCCTCCTGGTTGCTGACCTTTCTTGCAGACACTGCACCATCCGTACACCCTCTTGTTTCTAGATTTTTTTTTTACATATAATTGTAGAGGCAGACATGCATGGATTGGGCTAAGGACATCTTTTCCCCACACCTTTCTCTTGATCTCTTCCTTTGAGTCAGTGAGGTAGATGGATGGGGTTGGATCACTGGCACTCATCTTGGACTTGGGTCCTTGCAGGGCTGGGAAGAAGGTGGAGTAGAGAAGGGCTGGCTTTTGGTAGCCAAGGCGAGGTGCAGCATCTCTTGTCATTCGGAAGTAGGGGTCCTGGAGGGGAGGGGGGGGGGGGGGGCAGTACACTTGCATTACATCCAACGTATATAGACAGCCAACCCTAAGACTATACTGTATGGTAATTTAGGTAACGGTGATAGATGCATGCATGCTATGTACATATGACACATAACAGCAAATAGGTGAGGAGAATGGTCATGCATAAACACACTGCAGCAGCTGGTACTGGAATGTTAGAATACGCAAGAGGGGGTTCTATTACACATAATTTTATATACCATTTTAGCGAATTACACGTATTCAACCCAAAGTATGCATGATGTGTGTAAATAAGCAGAAGGTAATAATAATGCAAGTAGAGGTCGTGTATTTTCACAAATAATGCTAGTTGCCATGGTTATGTACATATATTTGGTCACCTACAGTGTAAATGTCATATATGCATGTGCACTGCCATTTTTTGCGCTGAGGACAAAGACCAGTCACAATATACCAGGATCAGTAGCATGCAGTGCTGCTCAGCACCACTTCAAGAGTATTGCATTGTTCCTTTCGTATCAATATCCTCGTCCAGTAATTGTGGGGTACCAAGTAAGGACGAATAGACATGTTTGTCGGCAGCAAGAACAACAGGTCGGGAACAAAGGAACTAGCGAAGCGAGTTTGCCCCGTAGCCAATTATCGCCATTTTTGTTACGCATGACGTCATTGATTGGCTCGAGCTGTGTAGGTCCATTTACAGTGATGTACAAATATTCGCAGACGAAATATTCGCGGATGGCTGTTGATCCGCGAAAACCACGAACATTAAACCCCGCGAAAAATAAAGCGCATACGGTAGCTCTTGCAAATTAGTACACTTACAGTATTGCTTGTCTCAAAGAAGACAAGGAATTCACACAAAAAGTTGTTTGGTCAGGCAACAAATAATATCAGTCTTACCTTATCAATGGCACAAGGGATCAAGCAGAAAACATCCTTCCGGTCACCAAAGATGTGAGGGAAGCTGTTAGAGAAGGACGGCACAGCTTGCACTGCAGGGAAGGCCATCTTGCCCATGTTATCGCTGTCAGTGAACCCAAATATTGCCTTTGCCTGGTTCATTGTAACACACTCCCGCACACGAAGGATGTTCTTGTAGAATTCTTGACACTGACTGCAAGGAGAAACAGTACAGAAGACATACTCAGGCTCAGTATAACATGATAACATGATGGTTATTGTTGATTGCACTGACGTGCAATCAACAATAACCATACAGTGGATGTGGAGCACTATAAAGAATTTTATCATAAAGCTAAATGCAGTATGATTATGAATTGATATAGAGGTGGCTTCAAACCATCACCGTTTTGCAGTACAACAAACCCGAATTGCGTTCATCCAAAACAATAAATGTTCTGCAGTTGCATGCATATGCATGCACCA
Source organism: Ianthella basta (assembly GCA_964019415.1). Taxonomy (NCBI): domain Eukaryota; kingdom Metazoa; phylum Porifera; class Demospongiae; order Verongiida; family Ianthellidae; genus Ianthella; species Ianthella basta. The sequence goes on along the minus strand of OZ025870.1, from coordinate 1,463,215 downwards.
ACACTAAGCTCTCACCTCATGTAGGCTATGTCTGAGAAAATAAAGGTCTTTGCCTCATCAAACCCAACAGCAATGATGTCCTTTGCATTTTCGTGGGCAAGACGGTGTGCTTCTTCCACAGAGAAGTCCTTCCACAGGAACTTTTCATCATCAGTGAGCTGAATCACAAGGGGAACGTCAAACACATCCTGCAGGTACCTGGATAGCAGAAAGAGGAGACAGTTGAGTATAAGCAACCGTTGGTAATAGGTAATACAGTGCTATACAAAACTGCATTCCTTTATGTTCATACTAGCTGCAAGGCCCCAGCCTTTGGCAAGCCCTGTAGGAGGGTCCAGTGTATACTGTAAAGTGGTTGAGTGCTTCCTGTAGGGGCGTCTAGTGGTCCTGTAGAGGGGTCCTTTATGTTTTCGCAGATCCAAGATGGCCGACCGTCAGTTTATCATAGGATTTTGCTACGCGCTCCTTGGCGGCAGCATATTTTAGCACATCTACTACTTTATATTGAGATGGGGTATAGCTTGTGATGGATGGGAACGTTTTGGTGCTTTTCGTCGATGCTTGCGGGAAGAGTTCATGGACAAGGGTTGGGGCTCCTCTTTTGTATTTGCAGCATAGAAGCGTGCCCAAACAAATCTTTTTAGGGGCTGCCGCAGGCAGCTCCTATATTGTTTTCGCTTTGACATTTTATTGTATGGCTTCGTGCCCCACTTCCGGTGGTATATATTTCGGTTTGTATATATGTTGGTATGTCGGTTTATATAGAATGTAAACTGCTGTAGTATAACTGTGTTAGCATTTATATTACTAGACAGATGATAATCATCAGTGGGGTGAGCCTGAGCAAGGAATAAAGCAATAACATCGCACACACTCAGCAGACTGCAGAGATTGCAGCTGCAGGCCAGGAAATGTCTCACAGCAAGTGATACATTGCGCCACCTCCAGTTTAGATAGGTGTCTATGGAAGGCACCCATTTTGTGACAAACCACAGGCTGTTCAAGCAGTAAAGGTTGCGGCTGCACGCGACGTTGTACTCTATGCCTTTCTGAGTTTCTCTGTCACGGTCTAATCGTGCTTCTGTCTCTGCAACAGTTTCAGCAGCACGCCATTCGGTCTGGGCAGCCTTTATCTGCAGCAGTCGGGCCTGTCTCTGGTCTGCACTTTCTGCAGAGTTCGTGCCTTCTGGGCAGCACTTAACTGCTGCAGGTGGGCCTGTGTCGCATCAGCAGTTGCGTTGGCCACTCGGATAGCACGCCTGGCCCTGTCCTGTTCTCTTCGCACTCTCAACCGTTCTTCTCTGCATTCAGGTGTTTCGTAGGCACGTTTGCCTCTTTCCCACTCTCGCCTCCGCCGTAGGCGCTCCGCGTGGGCCGATCCATGTCGTCGTCCCTGAAACATGTACACTGTGCACTGTACACTGTGCAGTATGTAGGGTATGTATAATTGTTTGTACATGCAAGATAGTGCAACCACAATGCTTCTTCGCGCACGTCGCCCCCCTTAGATCAAGACCGGGTATGGCATAATCTGGGAAAGTTTGGTGTCGATGCGTCTTTGCTCACGGGAGGACTTCACGAACAGCCGTTCTGCTCTACTCCTCTTTATATATAGATAGATGTCACATTATGAGGACTATATAGCATATTCTAGGACAGAGAGCTTAGAGTGCATTGTACATGTCAGAAATAATTACCCTCAATGAGAGGAATCGTAACAGTAAGCAAGCTCATGGCTTATACTTAGCCTGCAATGAAAGCTTTAAATCGACTTCAGTGCATCAAGAGCAAAGATACAGTACTTAATTAGTGTATTGCTGTTGCATGTACGTATGCATGGACATTTTGTGAGTCTTTCAGAGTAGCAGTGATGCATATATTAGTGTCAGTGCTGGCTCACTTGGTGAACAGGAATAGGATGAGGTGTCCCAAGTGCATTGCCTCTGAGGAAGGTCCCCTTCCAGTGTAGAGGAAGAAAGGTTCACCCTTCTCCACATGGTCCAGGACAAGGTTCATGTCCCTGTGTAGTAAGAAAGATGGCCAGACAGGCAGGTAGGTAGACATGACTAGCTAGTGAACACAGGAGATCTCGTCTTCTAATGGACTGTGTAACTTGCTACTCAACACTCACCTGTGGGAGAAAAACACTCCTCGTTCCAGAAAGTGGTGTACTTTCTTGCCCGTGGCCTTCTCAATTCTCTCCAGTATCTCTGGGGTAATCCTCTGACTACCAAACTGCTCTGCATAGCGAACCAAGTTGCACTGGCAGCTAATGACAGCCTTAGGAATATCACCAGTCTGTGAGGCAGCTTAAAAACACAGGTTAACACTTACTGATCAGCTTCTCGTAGTCAATCTTGTCTTCTCGTTCGGCAGCTTCCACGTGCCACGGGTAAACTACTTGTTCTTTGGGCTGACTGCCCTCTGCTGGCTTGGTTTCTTCTGCCATAACTCAGCTTTGGCTTCGAGGCAACGAAATGCACCTTCCAATAGCACAAGATTATTCAATACGCTAGTACCACGTTTCTCTGCGAGAGGCGTCCGGTTTTCGGTCGCCCAATTGCTTAGCCAGCTAGCCCCTTGTACACGCCCTTCTACTCACGCTGTTTCGAGTCACATGCTGGCCACGAAGAAAAATGGACCCCCTTTCAAAACGCACCCCCCGGTCCGAAAACGGCAAAACCGTTAAATGGGAAACGCACTCCCATGCCACTTTACGGACCTGCCGTGCGCTAACCGTCCAGTGTACTGGTACTAGTGCTATTCATAGTGATCTTTAGAGCGCAATGGGTAGCATGTCATTGCGTGGATATTGATTAACATGCATGCTTCCCATTGAGACTTGACAGGGAAATAGTGGGAGTAGTTAGCCAGCTAGCTAGCTACGTTGCTAGCTATCTGTAGCTGATAACGTGCTATATACCCAAGGGGAGTGCCATCTTCTATGTGCAAGAGAGTTGTGAGAGGCTCTGTCATCCAGGACCCACTTCTTGTCACTGATCCAGGATTTCCTAGGGCCCTGCTATCACAGTACTGCATACTGTGGGCAGCATTCAAGTACATGTTCAAGTGTGTGTGTGTACATGGGTGCTTTTTATAAAGTGCAATTGTGAGGAGGTAGGGAGGAGCTGAAGGGAGAGAGTGGAGTTAAAGGATTGGAGGGGGTGGAAGTGAAGAGTGTTAGAGAAACGAGGGTGGGATGGGGAGTGGAGGAAGAGTGAAGGGTCGGGAGTGGAAGTGAGGAGTAGAGATTAAGTTAAGCTCGGACTGCATGTGGATGGGGCTTGGCGGTTGTGCATGAGTGTCCCTGGATGCACACTTAGATGCAACACACTATCTGTACAAGATTGTCACAGCTTGGTCTCCATGCAATGGGTAGACAATAGTCCACCTTGAAACCACTACTCTGACTCCTCAGCTACACCCCAGAGCACTCTACTGCTATTGAACCCGTCTCTCTCAAGAAAGCAAAGAAAAGAGATTAAGATGAGGCTCCACTGGAAGAAGATTTCTAGCTAGCTTGCGATGCTGCTGAGCATTTAGATGTACCCCAGTGACATTCACATGCAGTAATGATAATAAATAGCAATAGCTAACAATACCTGCTGAGTACATACATTGAAACAGGTAACTTAATATTAAGGCAAGACTACAACTGTAATGCACGCACTAACACACATTGAACACTGATAGGTCCACACACATCATGATCAGTGAAGTCAATTGAAAGGGACCAGGCAAACATTCATCTGTTGATGATACAAGCGATACAGCTATACAGCTATGAACATACACAAAATGTATGGCATACACACACATTATGCATGTATAATTATATATAATGTGCACAACTAGTCATGCATGCAAACACAATGCAATGCATGCATCGTACATACATAATGCAATAATATTATACAATTACGCACGCACACACAATTTCACATCCATAGTTGTGCATGCTGGCTCCGTGCAATATATAATTCCCGATAATTGATATAAGTATAGGATTGTACTTGTGCAATTGTGTTGGTTGTTTGGGTGATTGCTGGCTAGAGGTGTTCCATTTCTCCACACAGTGGAGGGACTGTGCAAGCTCCACCCCCTCTAGACTCCTGTAGTGGAGGAGACAGAGGCCAGGTAGACACAGCACATGACATGAGCTGCAATACACTACAACAGTTGTACACATACCAGTCAATAGACATGAATGAATGCACAGTCTTAGTGCATGCACAAGCCACGCATCATGAGCCATGGACAGTCACTGCAGGTGTGCTATTTCCTACAGGCACCTTGTACCCAACACACCTCACAACTCACACACGCGCACTGAATCATATCTACACACAGACACAATGCTCCAGTGGCAATAGCTAGGTCTTTGAAGGGAGTAAATCTGTGATCACATCTTGCCCTTTACAGGATTACAAACTTCACGCGCAATTTGCTACAACAGTTTGGGAAATCATTTTTCATACTCAATTACCTCAGTTCTGTTGGACACTTAGCAGTGTGTGACCTCAGCATGTGTTACCACATTGGAAAGAAATGGGTCACATTACTCTGTATACATAGCTACAGTATGGCCTGCCATGATAGGAACGGTGCCGCGATGCGCGCTACAATATATAATGGAATTGGAAACCCACCTTTTGATTGATTATTGCTATGGGTAACATGAGCCAAGCCTGCAACCTGGAGGGGGAAAGGGCTGGAGTGTTTGAGGGCAAGCTCAACAAGCACAGACACACACACAACTACAGTGTGAGAATAGGAATACAGTGTATTGCCAACACCTCTGGTAAGACATACTTAGTACAAATACAATTGGACAGTCTCCTAATATTTCCATTGTATATATGCTCTCACCTAACTTCCTGCAGCAGTTGTGGAGGGGATGGACACACACACACACGCGCGCGCGCACCTTGTTCCTCTGCTAGAATGACTGCCTTCTCTCTCTGAGGATCACCAGACACTGATGTCACTAGAGACGGGAACACACTTGAGATGAGGACTCATACTGAGAGGTCACCATGGCAGCATCGGGCTTCGTACAAATCATACAAACACTGCGTGCAAGTACAACCAAACACACACATACATACACACATATGCACTAAGGGTCGAACGAATACTCTATATTAAGTTCGACTATTCGTTGCCTCCAATGAACGAATATTCGAATATTCGTTCCACCGAAAGTGATTACCAAATATGGCCGTCTTCTGTGGAGCGATTACCGGAAATGGGAGGAGAAAGTCGGATGAAGAGCAGAATGGGCGAATTTGACCTGACAGAAAGCATTTTCTGCAGTCACTGCATAATCCATAAAAGATAGAAGGTGTTTCGTTCCGTAGATATCGACTGATTCATGAGCGAAACGAGTTTTATGTGGTTGGCGGCCATTTGTATGACGTCATTAAGCGTCACCAAAATCCGAACGCATAAAATTATCCTTCGAATATTAGGCTACCGAACGATCGAATATTCGACTATTCGGTTATTCGTTCGACCCGTAATATGCACGCATGCAAACACACAAGATACACACTACAAAAACACTGTTAGTTTTCATGAGTATGCAAAATGCATACTTCAGACATTTGCAAGTAGTATGCAACAAGAATGCAAGATCCTTGGTATGCAGAGGGAGCTTTGGACCACCCACTGCTATGAATAATCTTATCTCATAGTATGCAACTTGCATACGCATAGTATGCATGTGGGTCATATGAATATCGTTACCTTGTGTCTCACAGTTCATGAATATTGTTTCACTTCATGGTGGGCAGCGACATTATTCATGCACGTGAGTGGATCGAGGTCACATGGACCAATAACTGGCGATCTTGTGCACATTTTGGCGGGATATTGAAGAAAAGAAGGAGTACTGCTGAGAGTAGGGCTTAGTTTGCTGATGGGCAGTGACAGTGGAACTTACCTTGGGTTTGTTTCCCAAAGAGGACATGTTACATTCAGCATACTGCGTATATATCTTGCTATAGCTGAAGAGGCTAGTGAAATGTAGCTAGCTAGCTATCTGTAGAGACTCAATTTAGTTTGATACACATTTCAGGTTGTTTAAGGATAAATTGCCGCTAATGATATCTCTAGAACGCACTGTATCTTCTTTGTGGTACCACTGCATGCCACTGATTCTTGTTTCAGCCTGTCACAATGTCTTATCTTCAAGCTTATACTGAATTTTCTATCTTTGTGTCAGTGTTCCATCTTTGTCTTTTTGTGTCACTGCGTGTGTGAACAGTTCAATGGTCCTTGTCTCATCTTTATTGAACAATCTGTCAAGATGACCCATCTTTCGGCAGGTGACCAACCGTTCTGTTCTCTCTCTGTGTGTTTTCTGCCCTTGTTTCTGTGTCACTCCATGTGTGAGCAGTTCATTGGTCACAGTTGTCAAGATGACCCGTCTTTGGGCAACAACCTGTCAAGATGACCCGTCTTTCGGCAGGCGACCAACCGTTCTGTTCTCTCTGTGTGTGTTTTCCACCCTTGTTTCTGTGTCACTCCATGTGTGAGCAGTTCAATGGTCATAGTTGTCAAGATGACCCGTCTTTGGGCAACAACCTGTCAAGATGACCCGTCTTTCGGCAGGTGACCAACCGTTCTGTTCTCTCTGTGTGTGTTTTCCACCCTTGTTTCTGTGTCACTCCATGTGTGAGCAGTTCATTGGTCACAGTTGTCAAGATGACCTGTCTTTGGGCAACAACCTGTCAAGATGACCCATCTTTCGGCAGGCAACCAAACGTTCTGTTCTCTCTGTGTGTGTGTTTTCCACCCTTGTTTCTGTGTCACTCCATGTGTGAGCAGTTCATTGGTCACAGTTGTCAAGATGACCCGTCTTTGGGCAACAACCTGTCAAGATGACCCGTCTTTCGGCAGGCGACCAACCGTTCTGTTCTCTCTGTGTGTGTTTTCCACCCTTGTTTCTGTGTCACTCCATGTGTGAGCAGTTCATTGGTCACAGTTGTCAAGATGACCCGTCTTTGGGCAACAACCTGTCAAGATGACCCGTCTTTCGGCAGGCAACCAAACGTTCTGTTCTCTCTCTGTGTGTGTTTTCCACCCTTGTTTCTGTGTCACTCCATGTGTGAGCAGTTCAATGGTCATAGTTGTCAAGATGACCCGTCTTTGGGCAACAACCTGTCAAGATGACCCGTCTTTCGGCAGGCGACCAACCGTTCTGTTCTCTCTGTGTGTGTTTTCCACCCTTGTTTCTGTGTCACTCCATGTGTGAGCAGTTCATTGGTCACAGTTGTCAAGATGACCCGTCTGGGCAACAACCTGTCAAGATGACCCGTCTTTCGGCAGGTGACCAACCGTTCTGTTCTCTCTGTGTGTGTTTTCCACCCTTGTTTCTGTGTCACTCCATGTGTTAGCAGTTCATTGGTCACAGTTGTCAAGATGACCCGTCTTTAGGCAACAACCTGTCAAGATGACCCGTCTTTCGGCAGGTGACCAACCGTTCTGTTCTCTCTCTGTGTGTGTTTTCCACCCTTGTTTCTGTGTCACTCCATGTGTGAGCAGTTCATTGGTCACAGTTGTCAAGATGACCCGTCTTTGGGCAACAACCTGTCAAGATGACCCGTCTTTCGGCAGGTGACCAACCGTTCTGTTCTCTCTCTGTGTGTGCCCTCCATCCTTGTGTTCTGTGTCACTACATGTGCGAGCAGTTCAATGGTCACAGTTGTCAAGTTGTCCACTTGTAGTGAATGTTACCCTTCCATACAGTGACATGGTGGTTGTGTTGTGTCTACCATTTGGTGAATGCCTGTATTGTTTTTATTATCTATACTATTTGGTGCTTGCATTTGTATCACTGTGTTTTATGTGTTTGATTTATTTGCACTGTTTTAATTATTTGTGCTATAGTACCAGGTGTTACTGAGTATGTGCTTTAGTTTGGTTTTGTAATAGGCCTTGTGTTACTAGATGCAGAGGCTGAAATTATTGTGGAATCATTATTTGCGTCCCGCGTCCATTCGTGAGTGACCCACGGAGTTCGCTTGCATGAGTACGATCGAGATCGAGTCGAGAGGGATTGACTCACCACACCCGTTTTTGGGCAATGACCCCCCTAGCATTCAAGATGCCCCGTCTTTGGGCAGCAACCTGTCAAGATGTCCTATCTTTTAACAGGTGACCAACCGTTTTGTACTTTGTGTGTGTGCTCCATGCTTGTTTCTGCATCATTCCATGTTTGTGAGCAGTTCAGTGGTCACAATGGCAGGTGACCAACTGTTCTGTCCTTTCTGTGTGTGTACCATTTTGTTCTCTGTGTGTGCATGTGCTCCATTTTGTTTCTGTGTCACTACATGTGCGAGTAGTTCATATCCAATGTTGTCAAGATGTACTTCTTTCAGTGAGTGACCTACCATTCTGCTCTTTTTCAGTGTGTGCAAGTGTTCCATATTTGTTCATGACACTCTGTGTGAGCAGTTTGCAGTGGTCATGCATGATCAATGATTGCCAAGATGTCTTGGGAGAGTGGAAATACAGTCTCTACCTCTGCAGCCAGAGAGGAGCTACACCTCAGTGGGATGTTATTTCGCTAATATCAGGTAGCTAAATTTTGCAAACTTTGCTGTATAATTTCTATCGGCATACAGGAAATCCATGCATGTATTCATATGAATGACCAGATCTGTATATAACTCTTCTGTAGGTGATATGGATCAAACACTGCTACTATCTGCACCTCTACCCAGGCAGACAAACTGAACACCAGTGTAACTAGTTGAGCTCCGTCAATTGTAATGCAGCAACACCGATCATAAACAGTAATGTCTACATTACATGCTTTTTTCTACATGTGACTGTATTTATACAAGCATTGTACATGTACTAACATTCTATTTCCATGAATTGTGATTGGAATTTCAAAAGCAGTAATTTATTACTGTATTCTATACATTGCTGTTAATAGTATAGTTAGTATAGGCATAGGAACACATAATAATGATGTATAGTAATCCGCTACATTCCTGCATATTAATCACAATAACAAACGCATTCATAGTTATCATAGCTATGTACACTGCTGCAATCTGGTGATCATTGAAAATTGTATTCATAGCATCATAATGAGATTCATGATAGTTTGCAGCTAGTATGCAAGGCTTGCAAAGGGGCGTGCCAATGCAAGACTGCATACTTCAGAAGTATGCAGTCTTGTAAACTACACGTATACTGATAGTATGCAGGTTAGTTTACAGCTCATATACTAGCACAGTTTTTGTAGTGACACACACACATGCACGCACGCACACACGCACGCACGCACACACACACACACAAAGTAAAATGTGTCCACTGAGTTGTTCAGGAGTATAGCAGACAAGATAGACCAAACCTGCCATGTAAACATATTATGGTGGTGTTGTATGAGCTGACCTGAGGATGACCAATTAAACGTGAGTTCACATTGCAAATTACTACATAAATGTCTGGCTACAATACTTTGTACAGAAAAATAAGAATACAGGTATGGTTATAAGACTACTGTGAATCACAGGACCTGGTTATAAATACTGTACGTAAGAACACTGGAGAAAACCTAGCTGTGTGGGACACACACTTTGTGAAGGATTAGAATGAGAAACACATCAGTTCTATACATAAGCACACGCTCACAGAAACACTGGAACACAAAGTTAAAATTTGCAAAATGCATCAAAATGTTATTGCTCAGAAACACTTGTGGTGGACAATGGACGGGCCAGACTCGTCGTAGTCCTGTTTGCTGACCCACATTTGCTGGAAAGTGGACAGAGAGGCCAGGACAGAACCACCGATCCAGACAGAGTACTTCCTGTCAGGAGGGGCAATAATTTTGATTAACGCAGTGGGAGGGGCCAGGGCAGTGATCTCCTTCTGCATTCGCTCAGCAAAGCCTGGGAACATCGTGTTACCACCAGACAATACAATGTTGGCATACATGTCCCTCCTGATGTCAACGTCACACTTCATGATTGAGTCGAAGCAGATCCTGTGAATACCAAAAGCATCCATGCCAATCAAAGGCTGCTGAAACAGTGTCTCAGGACAGCGGAACCTCTCGCTGCCGATGGTGATCACCTGACCATCAGGGAGCTCGTATCCCTTCTCTATGTTGGAGTTGGAAGTAGCTGTCTGCATTTCCTCCTCATAGTCAAGGGCCACGTAGCACAGTCTCTCCTTGATGTCACGAACAATCTCACATCCAGCAACAGATTTAAAGGAGTAGACATGCTTATTCCGCAGGAGCCGCATCAAGTAGTGGGTCAGATCACGGCCAGCAAAATCCATACGAGAGATGGCATGGGGGAGTGAGTAGCCCTCATAGTTGGGAACAATGTAGGTCACACCATCTCCGGAGTCAACCACAGTGCCAGTGGTGCGACCAGAAGCATACAGAGACAGTGTGGCTTGGATGGCAATGTACATGGCTGGAGTGTTGAAGGTCTCGAACATGGTCTGGGTCATCCTCTCTCTGTTGGCTTTGGGACCATGACAAGCCTCGGTCAAGAGTACAGGAAAGTTCTCAGGAGACACACCCAGCTCACTGTAGGCGTGGCGCCAGATCTTCTCCAAGTCATCCCAGTTGGTCACAATACCATGCTCAATCGGATAGCTCAAGTTCAGATGATCACTGTTGTTCAGAGCCTCATCACCAATGTAGTAATCCTTCATGTCCATACCCACTGTAGCACTCTGATCAGGTTTGCCGACAACAGAGGGGAATACAGTGCGAGGAGCATCGTCTCCTGCAAACCCAGCCTTGCACAATCCGGATCCATTGTCAATCACAGCTGCAGTAACACCACTGTCTACAGTGGAATGCTCGGATTGTACCCCTGTAGAATGGGGGTAAAATGGAAGATTAGGTCACTATATACATGCATCTTCTTCTTAAAGGGCCAGGATAGCCCATTTTTGGTGTTTATGGGAGATAAGCCTTCTGGGTTGAGTAAATATTATTAAGAATTGCTTGGGTGTAATAAATACACTTGAATTTCAGTATGTATGAAAATTGGAATACTGCATGGACTCAGAAGGCATGTACTGCTACAAACATTAAAGTGAGTTATCCATGTCATTACACAGTAAGTCCAACAGCCAAGAATCTAAGGACATCATAACATTTTGTACATACTCAAGCAGGCCACCTGGTGCACAAGGTAAACACTTTAGGAAGCTCAAACCAACGTTTTAAGTCAGCAAGAGTTATAAACATATAAGAGAAAACAAGCACACATATATATATATTTATATTAATGTGTGCGTGTTTATATAATGTTATAGTATATTTATGCATATACAGGAAATTATAAGCTTCTAGAAGAGTTGCATGCCTTTGGTGAGCTACGGTACTCGACGCCTGTCCCCAGATGCTCTCAGCAACCATGTTATTGCTCTTACCCTAGCTAAGGATAAAATAATAGCTGGTGTGATGATTATCGGTTTAAATTCGTCCATTGGACAACAGCCAATCATGTCTGGTAAAAACCAGAAGTGAATGTGAACAACAATTAGAAAATGGCGGTCGTCCACGTACGAAAAAGTGCAAATGGAAGGATAACTCTCAGCCAACTGCAAGATGGGCGACATCAACCCCCACTAAAACCTGACCGCGTGGGCCCTCAGCAACCACAGCAAGTTTAACGTCAATGGCGCAAGAAACGCATGCACGTATTGCAGACACACAGACAGACAATTTCAGCTTTACATATTAGATAATAAACTGGCAGTCAATGAAATTAAAATCAAAAATGGTGCACTCGTGCATGTGCGCTGACATGAAAAGGATGTCATTGTAGTGAGACTTATACAATTTGTCTTTGAGAAGATAAACTTGACTGTTGCATATTCACTGCAGTATATATGCAGCATGTCCAATAATGATCATTGCATTGGAAGAGTCTTAGGCCCAACCATGCAGGTTTTCAATCTAACTATGGCACTTGTTTGCAGTCACATAGTACGTTCTGCACTTGTTTTATGTTGCCTATGTCCTTGGGCTCTGTTCTTTGGTAGCTAACCAGCGACTAGCTAGCCAATGGTGAAGTCCTGACAAAATAATCATAATCACATGCGCTGTAGGTAGCTAGCGAACTATTTCTAAGTTGGTGCACAGCTAACCAAAATGCGCTTTGAATGCGCGTATTCCTTGAAGGAACACAAAACTAAAAGTGTACTGCAGCATGACGTTTTCTAATCTATTGCTCCCTTTGTTGGAGTTAGTTGAATGCAGGTTCTGTTTTACATGTTAGTCCTCGTATATGTGGGTATGAATGCACATCTCGCTCACCAGGAAGGGGTTTTGGCCGTGCCGGTCTATTCATAGATCCAAACGTAGATAGCAAAAACGATCCAAATAAGCAGCCATTTTCGGGATAGTCACTTCTTGCGCAATGGTGATCTGCTGGCTGAAAATGGCCGCGGAGGTTTTGTAATTCATTTTATACTCAATTCGACCTTACTGATTTTGCGAGCGGTCCGAGCTTCAAGGTAGGTATAATCTAGGTATTGCTACTTACTGTATGCATAGTTGTACTGAGTAATACTCGTGATATTCCGGAACGATCATCGGATGATTCATGTTTTCCTACGTTTTATTACAGAACGGCAAGATCATAATAATGAAAGGAGCTCTTAAGGTGTGGTTGGCGGTAGCTATTGACAAATAATAGTACCAAGGTGTTTTAGTTAAAATATTAGAGATAAAACTGTATACATAGCTACTACTTTGGGTAGGAGAATGACTATCGTGACAAATAGCTACTAAATTTCATGAGCTTCTGTGTTTAATCATTCAAATTTGCCAGTATAGACATACCTAGCTAGATGGCAGCTTTTGAGCTCCCTGTAGACCGGATTCAATGACTTTGTGTCTGTAGATCCCTAGTAAAGAGAATTAATACGCTTCATTGAAGTTAGCACTTAGTCTGACAAGTATGCAGGAATTGTATTGATTATGTTGTATTTGCATCTTTAATTTTTAGCCAGCTCACGAACTGGACTACTCTGGAACTGAAGGGTGAAATTGTGATCCACTTCACTCATTTGGCTTTCCACACTGGTGACAGATCTGTTCGTAGCACAGATCTATACCAGAAGACAATGGGTATAAAGTCCCACTATGGTGTTGCTCAAATACAATAGGCTAAGATGTTAAGTGCAATCTTTGGTGGCCAGTTGAAGAGGTAGCTAGTTGAGCACCACCCTTGAAGACCATGTCCCCCACACCCTTTAATTGGAGAGGTTCACACTGTATTTTATGGGACCATCTATTCCATACTCCAATGCAGGCCTGATCACCAGCATTGTTCATATCTGCCTGTTTCAAATAGTATAATTAGTATAAGTGTAATAGTATAACTATACATTTGCCTTGTGCAGTGTTGCCAAACAGAATGCCATTCAGCTGTATGTGGGGAACTGCATCGTCCCTTTGGCCATGTGCAAATTAAGTTAAATAACCCTATGATTAGCTAGCTATGAGACAGTATGAAGTGGAAATTGAATTTGTGACCTGTTGCCCTTGAGCACTGTTATCAGTGTATCTTATGAAACATGATTTGTACTGCATTTTCCAATCAATCTTGCTTCATGCAACCATTCTCGGATCGAAAAATTACTATTTCTATATTTAAAAACTTTAAGGTGCCATTTAGCAGCCATAGTTGAAGTTTGAAGGTTAATTTGTATAACTACCCATTATGAGGACCACTGGAGCTGCCAGTGTCCCAACAGAAACTTAATCCATGGTGAATTTTCTAAGATTTCTGAATTATATAGCTATATATACCCTATCAGCTTGATAATTGTAATAATTGTGATTAATTTGATGTAATGATGACCTATAATTATGCACCACAACAATCCTGTGGTGTCTTTGATGAGTTGCATTGGGGACAGGAACTACTTCTACATGCCTATAAAAGTAGTGCTACATCAATGACACGCATGATTCTGCAAAGACGGAAGAGACAATATCTCAGTACAATGTCATACTGTACACAGCTGCAGTGACGCAATCCCCCCCTCCCCCCCCACACACACATACACATGCACGCATGCGCACACACAAGAGGCTGGGGAAATGCTTCACACAATGTGTTGTTAGTTACCGTTTACCCTTTACACAAACATATGAACATGAACATAAGCACGCACTTACACACACAACCAAACCTGATACAGTAGACCGAAAAATATGAGATGCATTATACTGTGCATGGAAATTACAAATAGCTGGAAAATCTGTTGAACAGGAAATTTACAAAGCAGATATGTAACTAATTTATTATACTGCATGAAAGAACAGAAATGCATTACAAAGTAGAAGGTCATTGATGTTATACTAAGTCTTATATACACAAACAATCCAACTGCTTAGAAAACGTACTTAATAGTTAGGGATAGGAAAAGCTGTAAACTGCTGGTCAAAGGTTCAGTCTCTGTAAAGATTTCCCTCATCCTACAACTAAAATTACACCAGAAACACTCTGGCTATAACCAAATCAGTTCATGGTCATATGCTGGACTGTAATCCCTTCGTAATCTCTTCCACTTGCATGCATTCATTACCACTAAGGTTCTTTCACAGTGTACACACTTTTCTTCATGCGAAGAAGAGGATTGAAAGAAACATCCAATCATTCGCACCACTTTTGAATGCTAGGGGATTATGGGTGGCAGTGTGAACATTCAGGAAATGCACCTTCCCCTCTTCATCTTCCATACCAGCGATGTGAGCAGTTCTTCTCAAGCTCCCTCTCCTAATATAAATCATGCACACTCGCACATTTGCTGCATGTGCCTCCTTAACGTAACCATTCAGTCCAAGTACTATGCCATACCCAACAATCTCAGTAACTGTTACGTACAGTTATACAGGTATATAGCCTGCAAAGGAATAAGTATGATGACTGTCAGGACAGGGAAGAAATCTAGCATCATGACACTTCTTATGCATGCTTGTAGAAAGATCTCCTGCGCGTGTTCTTTTCAGCCTTCCCCAAATTTAAATCCACATATATAAGCCAGGGTCGGTAGTTCTTACGTACTTGTGGAGGAACAGTGAAAGCAATTATATAACGTTCTGACCATAATTATTCTTGAATATGCATCTCTATAATAATAGTGCCTCAAGCATTCAAGCTCAAAAGTACATATATTAATGGTCTGCATGCATGCTCTTCTAGGAATATCTTGTTCAGGAATACATTAACTTCATAGATTCCATGGAGTACTGTATCACAACATTTAATCATGGATATCCTGCAGCTGACTATATACAACTCCTCCAACTCCTTGTGTATCCAGGTGATTATGCATAAATACATATGGAGTCCCTAGCAATTGCAATGTCAACAAGTCCGTCCCTTCAATTGCTGATAGGAAGTAACTCGAATACACACTGTTTATTTGGTATACCACATATGGATAAACGTACTACGTGTATATATCCAAGTAAGTCTATTAACAAAGCCTTGAGAAAGTCTAAGCTATTCACACTCTCTTGTCAAAGTGGGTCTTGGGACCAACGTGTAACTACTGGAAAGCTACATCAATGACACGCATGAATCTGCAAGATGGATGAGACAATATCTCAGTACAATGTCATACTGTACACAGTTGCAGTGACGCAACCCCCCCCCCCCCCCCCCCCTACACACACACACACACACACAACAACATTAATAGTGTGAGCCATCGGAAGGCAATAAGACCAGTGCCGCATTGAAAGCAGGAACACCAGCTGTATGCAGCCTCATTGCTCTAGTTGCATGACTCCTCTTGGTACAGTAGAGGTACTCATCCATGGCATGTACAGAGTACCATCCATTAACAGCAGTCCATTTGTATACTAGCTATATTGTGTGGGTTCATCCTTACACCCCAGTGTCATAATACATAGTATAAATTATAGGAATGAAATGTTTGCATAAAGATGCTAACCCAAGCCATTGACCGAGCAATGAGCACATAGTCACTGCTGACATTCCAGTCCAACATGACCTCGCTACACTACAAGTGACAATCTCCCATATGGAGACCCACTCTTTGCCATGCACACACTCATAGGACATTCGACAGTGAGATGTATTTCCTATAGCTAAGCAACATATGCATAGCTGTACAAGTGTCCCACAAATACCTACCTTCTTGGACGTAGAGACCACTTGTGTGTTCCTGATGGTACAAGCAGAAAGTTAATCGAGGGACGTAACTTATACAAAGTTGAAGACTGTCCCATTGCTATATACCATGAACCAGCACTGCAACCTGGAGGAGAGAGACAGGTTGGGAGTGTTTGAGGACCAGCAGAACAAGCCGATGCACACACACACACACACACACACACACACACACACACACACACACACACACACACACACACACACACACACACACACACACACACACACACACACACACACACACACACACACACACACACACACACACACACACACACACACACACACACACACACACACACACACACACACACACACACACACACACACACACACACACACACACACACACACACACACACACACACACACACACACACACACACACACACACACACACACACACACACACACACACACACACACACACACACACACACACACACACACACACACACACACACACACACACACACACACACACACACACACACACACACACACACACACACACACACACACACACACACACACACACACACACACACTCACATGATTTCACATAATAGTACATTATTATAATGCTGGCAAAATAATCCTACATTTGATCGACCGTAAAGGCCCTAATCTAATGTTTTGGCCCTGTCCAGTCGGTCCGTTTGGTCCGAAAACTATAACCAATCATACTAATACTAACATACCAATAATGTTGCATTCAGGGAATCGTCGTATACTGAGCTTCGTTGTGATTATCAAGCGGTTTGCACCATTCTTCGTCGAATGCATAATTTATGCAAGCTGACTTCCCCAAATACCCCAAATTTCAAATTTCTCCGCTTTACACACATTATGATAGGAGTCATATGACTAGCAATTTTCATCGGGAACATTCCTATATAAATAGACGTATACGTACGAACGTGCAGTCTGATAAACAGCCATCACCTTCAGCCATCGGCACATATCTGCAGATCAAGCCTCAGCTACAAGCAAAGCAAGGTGAAGATGTACGCTTCTTTGGCGCTCTTTCTCATCGTCACATTCGCTCTGCACTCCTTCGCCATTTACTATCCAGAGCAAGAATCGATAAAGGGACAGTCGGGCCAATCGCATCGGCTTACGCAACCGCAAAGGTACATCGACTGCAGGGACGAGGTTGGCTCGTGCTTCATCACTCTGAACGTCACCTACATGCAGACCATGACCGTGTACGAATACGACCCCGATATAAACAGGGACGTCGGAGGGAGGCGAGGGGAAGATGGATACGTTGTCAGCATAACTTCTACTGGAGAACTGCAGTTTCGTTCCCAGTTGCCAAGGTACACTGGAGGATTTCTGTACCCAATTCTGGCGGATGGCAGTCTAGAGCGACGCCCGGTGATCGCAATCAACAACCAGGTACCCGGACCGACCATTATAGGAAGAAATGGCCAGAACTTGAAGGTGACGGTGGTCAACAATCTCGCGACAGAGTCTATTTCTGTTCACTGGCACGGTCAGCACGTGGTTGGCACGCCCTGGATGGACGGAGTGGCCCAGTTGACTCAGTGTCCCATTACCTCGCACACCAACTTTACATATGACTTCACCTTGGATCAAGTAGGCACACACTGGTACCACGCACACAATGGACCTCAGAGGACAGACGGCTTCTTTGGTGCCCTCATTGTCACGGACAACTCGGAGTTCAATGGAATGACTATCCCTAGTTTCCAGGACTTTCCTGAGCAGCACACTTTGACATTTATTGACTGGCAGAGGAGCGACTCTATAACGGTTATAGAGACAATTGCTAGCAGTTCACGCTTTCCAGACCCGGTCAATACCGGCCAACTGTACAACAACACTCTCATTTATGGTGGCAGTGAGTCTGCCCCAATGCCATTTGTGTCTGGCCTGATCAACGGTGCTGGTTGGAGGTATACTCCAGGTGCGCCAAACGGAAACCAGGCATTGTGCACCCGTGAATCTGACCAGAACACACCACTAGCGGTGTTCAATGTAACACAAGGAAACACATACCGCTTCAGGCTTATTGGGGCACAGAGTGCGTATGCATTCCGATTCTCTATCCAAGGGCACAAAATGACACTCCTGTCATCTGATGGGGTTCCAGTGCAGGAAACTGTATCACAGCAAAACGGATTGGATTACATCATCATCAACAGTGGCGAAAGGTATGATGTTTTAGTGCAGGCCAACTTACCATCATCACCTATTACCACAGGCTACTATTGGATGATTGCTGAAACACTAGAGGATCCAGATCTGCTACTACAGAGACGCTACTGTGTGATAGGGCATCGAGCTTATGCTCTTCTCCGCTATACTGACCAGGCTGTCACCCTTACTTGGCCACCTCGTGAATCTGCCTATGATCCCACTGCTAGGTGCCCTCAGAATACTGCCTGTTTTATGGCAAACTGCCCTTTTGAGGAGTTTCCGAGCCAATCCATGCAAAATATTACCTGGGAGACATGCAGAGGAGCACTTCCCAGACTATACCAAACACAGACGTCAGCGAACCTACTTTCCTCAACTTTGGATTTGCTGGCATTCCTACTGTGCAATCAAGTTCAATCAATGGTCGTCACTTCCTGTTTCCTCCATCGCCAGTCGTCACTCAATACGCAGACTTGACTGAGATATGGAGTGACAAGTTTTGCCTTGCCCCAAATGCTGGAGAAGAGCCACAGGGTAGACGATGCACTCACATATACAGGGTAGAAAATCCCACAGTTGAACTGGTGCTGATGAACTATTTCCCAGGTAAAGGAGTTGATCAACTTCAGGCGCACCCAGTCCATCTCCATGGTCACCACTTTCGGGTAGTAGAGGTGCAATATGGAAACTGTAGTGCTGATGAATGTAACAACACTGATATTGTGTGTGGCAATGACTTCTGTGATGAAGGCGTACGCTGGTCTGCCTCTAAACAACAACCCATCATCAGCTCGAATGGAGTAGAAAAAGACACAGTTATTGTCCCTCCCGGAGGCTATGTTGTAATTCGCTTTGAGCGTGACAACCCTGGTTGGTGGTTCCTTCACTGCCACATTGAGCCTCACCAGTTGGAGGGGATGGCCATGGTCATTGATGAATCTATTGGCATACCAGCAGCACCTGCTAACTTTCCTCGGTGCAACAACTACCCTACAAGTGCACCGTCGACATCTACCACGACATCTCCCGCAGTGATAGGATTGGCATGGGGACTTGCGGTATTTGCCATCATCGCGTTTGTACTAGCTATAGTCCTTTTAATTATCTGCATTATTGCATGCATGAATAAACATAAAAAGAATTATGGAAAAATCTAACGTGCTCAGACTTTCTGTATATTACTATATAGGAAAGACAAGTATTGGACAAAACAAATAACATTACCCCCATGCAACCTTAGCTCCATCTGCCCTTTATTCTATTTACTATTATTCTATTTACTTACTGTCTTGTCTGTATATTTATGTAACTTTACTTATATTAGCTGTAACACACCCAGCCAACATTAGGCAACACTAGGACATCACCTGTCACTACATCATCATGCATTAATGTAAATTTAACGGGCAATCCACTCCCTACAGTTGTTTATCCCTGGTTTTGTAGTTTATAACTAATCAGATCACAGTATTTTGTGTACTAGAGAGTCTTTGATGTTATTACCCTCGTGTTATAAATAGCCACCTCTCACTTTATCCCAGTATCCTGTGCGCAGTTGACAAAGGCCTCTGGGTTGAAACATTCTACATTTGATTTAATATTACCAGTTGTGTCTTGCTCAAGCATTTCTTATCATAATCAGCATAAAGCATGTTTGCTTAGACACTCGTGAGCTATAGCTAGCAGCTGTCTTCCCTTTCTGTGCAAGAAGGAGGGGGGCTCAATTGATCTGCATTTCCTCAGTGTCATGGGGCTTCATAGGATATCACAAAGAAATATAGGTTCCTGTAGCACAGTCATGTGTAGCAGCTGCATGCATGAGCTGAAAAGCAAGCAAGTTACAAATAACTGTGGTGCTTGATCATGAGTAATGTCATTTGCACAGCATGCACATGGCCCAGGCTCCCAGGATCAGGAAGTAGACGTCCATGATGATGACAGTCCAGTGGATGTCATGCAAGGAACTGTCGCAGCACAACCATAAATGAAGGGAGTCTCATCACTATGGATACCATGAGCCAGGACTGTGACCTGGGGGAGGGAGATGGAGTGGGAGTGTTTGAGGGTATGAGAACAGAATGGAGCTAGGGCATTTGAGTACAGTAATCTCATTGTGAAAAGGCATGTCAGCAGATGTAGCCCACTTACTTTGGAATGTTTGTAAAGTAGCTATTGCTATATTTATATAGGAATGCAGCCATAGTTGCATTCACTGTCATCCCTTTCAGTATCCGTTTCCTGTCACAAAATGCTCCTCATGCATGCATTCTGCAAAAGACTTGCACGCCTCACATACACCACAGCCATGCAAGCAGCACTATATAACTACTTAGTGCAAGAAACATCTTCCCTTAAAAATAGAGGGATTTAGGAATGGCTATGAGTGCAGCAGAAAAGGATATAAACAAGCAGCAGTAACTCAGCACTACAAGTGACAGTCCATCATGTAGAGACCCCTCTTTGCCACACACAGAAGGACATTCCACAGTGAGCCAATAATGGTTAGGACTAGTATTCGACCTCGTGCGACCGTTGGTCTCCCCCACCAGCTGCAGGTCATGTGATACTATAGGCTGAGGAGGAAGCTTGGGTTGGCTCATATATACATACCCGCTATGTTTATTTGGGCACAAACATGGATTAGGAGTCAGGTGAGTTTAAATGTGGAGGGGTAAGTCCCAATTAGTTTGTGAGGTAAAGTATACTGCACCTCTCCTGTAAGTCAGGTGCAGCCTTCTTGTGACAGCTTTCCAAAGTTGGGATTGTCAATTGTTGTTGCCCAACAATATTCGAGTGCAGACAAAGTCACCCAAAATCAGCTATAACAGCTATCCACACAGCCTGTTGGAAGGTGATCAGGTCAGCCTAATCTTGGAGGAGGAAGCAGCACTTTTATTTTCAAATGAAGTGTGTGACAAGCTCACGTATGTTCTCCACTGTGTCTAAACATAAAACCTAGGTCGCTGACCTAAACCACTCCAATGTACGTGCACATATGCAGTCACCAGTCACATGAAGTGTTGACCGCAGCAACACTATAGGTGACGTCTCCCACGCAGAGACCTGGCCACTCCTTGCTAAACACACCCAGAAACATTCCACAGTGAGCTGCACTCCTTAGCAACATGCATACTTCCACACACTCGCATACCTTCTCATACACAAAGACCCCTTCCATGCACGTTTTCTGATGGTCCAAGCAGAACGTTAATGAAGACTACTTCTACAAGAAAGGGTCTCATTGCCGTGGATACCATGGGCCAACACTGCCACCTGGATGGGGGAGATGGGTTGGGTGTTTTCAGGACAAGTAGAGCAAGCACACACACACACACACACACACACACACACACACACACACACACACACACACACACACCACACACACACACACACACACACACACACACACACACGTTTACACACGAAAGTTACTGTAGCCAGTTCCTATGGCACCAGATGGTGTGCAATCTTTGGATACACATTGTCACCACCTCCAACTCAAGCTCTCTCCGACAAGAAAGGGGGTCTCATTGTGGATACCATGCTATGGGAAATGCAGCACCGAAACATACACACACACACACACACACACTCACTCACACACACACACACACACACACACACACACACACACACACACACACACACACACACACACACACACACACACACACACACACACACACACACACTCCTGAATATAAAAATATCACATACTAAAGCAGCAACATATAGCACTGCACCGTCACCTCGGGTATGTTCAATTACATTTGGGCAGTCTCCTCCTATTTCTGTTGTACACATGTTCTCACCCGGCTTCCTGCAAGCAATTTTGTGCACGTGGAGGGGATGGATATGCTGATCTCAATCATCTGTCTGACATCAACACACCCTTTGTACTATAACATCATTGAGTGATGAACAAGAAACACTCATGAGCTGTCACCTTGTACTGTACACACTGGGAACACACAAACAAGTACTTTGCAATAAATTATAATTATTAAATAGGAAGAACACACACACACACGCACACACACACACACACACACACACACACACACACACACACACACACACACACACACACACACACACACACACACACACGTCTGTTTGTCAGCTAGAATGATGACAAGCCTCTTACTCTGAGGATCACTAGACAATAATAACACTAAAGCTTAGTAGGAAGATACTTGAGATGAGGACTCTGACACCACGGTAACATTAAGCTTCTGACTAATCCTACATATATACAAGCAGGAGGTAACCACCCAAGCAGTGTTTTTACAGTATCTGCACATTAAGTTTGTGATGTGCTCATGTACTCCACTGTGCCTTGTATGAGTGAAATGTTTGCATAAGGTTGCTGACCTAAGCCATTGTCATACGTACCAATGTACACATATTCACCAATGGCATGCACTCACACAATGGCATGCACTCACACAATGGCATGCACTCAGTTCAACATGGCCTCACCACACTATATACAAATGACTGTCTAACATGTATTGTAGAAACCCACTCTTTGCCACACAGAGCTAGAGGTGAGCTATATTTACTAAGTGACATACTCGCTGTACAAGTGTCCACACACTTTCATACATACTGTACGTACCATTAATTTTATATGTTTAGAGACCACTTTCACATATTTGATGGTCATAACAGAAAGTCAATCAAGAGATGCTATTTCTAATAAGAAATGGGTCTCATTGCTATGGATACCATGGGCCATGCAGCACTGCAAACTGGAAGAAGGAGAGGGTGGGAGTGTTTGAGGACAGCAAAACAAGCACACGCACACACACACACACACGTGCACGCACACTCACATGCACACACACACACGCGCGCACGCATGCGTGCACACTCACATGCACACACACACGCACACACACACACACACACACACACACACACACACACACACACACACACACACACACACACACACACACACACACACACACACACACACCACAACATGCAGCAATAATTTCACATAGTTACATATGTACAGTACTGATGATAATGATCTTTCATACAGTAACCCTAGGCCTGAATGCAGAATTATATAGAACCAATTACCTATAGATCCCACCATGCACTGAGAAGTACAACTCCTCAAAAGGAGTGAGCAGTCCACTACCACAGGTACAGTACGTAGAGTGGCACACAATTAATATAACACAATCGTCAATCTCTATATACAACTCCTTGGCAATTGGGCAATTTCTTCTTATTTCCCATGTACACATGTTCCTATACCATGAGGTTGCTGACGTATAGCTATACTCTGAGATATTGTCAAACCAATGTACATGCACTTAATCACCACTCACACAACGGGTTCCCACTCCAACATGACCTCTCCACACTACATGTGATTGACTCACCTATTGAGTCAGTAATCATAATGATTATGGCAGATCTCAATATGGTTTATAAGTGCCCTGCATCATTGTCAAGGAAAGCAGCTTAAGATTAGCTACTACTATTATACTATCTGCACAGTAAAGGAATGAACAAGGATGTTCACTCTTCTAGCTAATGCAGTATACAAAAGGCTCAATTGACCTCTCTGCCTCCCACACCAGGTGCAGGTCAAGTGATTGTGTAGGCTGAGGAGCAAGTGTGGATTGGCTCATACCTACTAATGCAATATTTGGACCAAAGATGCATTTGGAGTCAGGTGAGTTTATACATGTTGGGAGGTTAAGTATACTATACTGTCAGACACTTGTTGTCTTCTTGTAGCTTTTCCAAGTTGGGACTGTCAGGTGTTGTTGCCTATTAACATTTGAGTGTATAACAGACAAGGTCAGCTCCCCACGCAGCCTGCTGGAAGGTGACCTGAGCCATGAGTTACAGCGAGGGTATTCATGGTTTGCACAGTGGTATAATAATATAGGGTAAATATGGCAATGTACATTTATGACTAGTATGCAGGATAATGTCACAAAAGGGAGAGCATTACCCATTGCCATAGCAACTGCCCTTAGCTGTAAGGACTGTCAGATTTCCTTCATATAACAATGCTACAGCATTTATGCATAGATACCTTCTCCTGCTCGATCCACATTGAACCACTCACTACACCACATATACACTACATCATACGTACATAAACATCAGTTCATCTTCACTTCTACACTAGCAATGCTATAGTTAGCATGACAGATGTGGTGGTAGTTATGACCACTACCAATCACTTGGGTAAGTACAGCTCCTTGGCAATTGGGCAATTTCTTTCTATTTTCCTTGTATAATGTCATGTGTTCCTCTGCAATGATGCTGCTGACGTATAGCTACTCTGAGCTTTTATCAGACCAAAGTACACATAATCACCACTCACACAACGTGTCCCCACTCCAACGTGACCTCACCACACTCATAGTTAGCCCACACAATTCAAAGTGCAACCTACCCAGTATGTGTTTCACTCCTGTGGAGACCTGCATGCCAGCTCAATAAGTCACAATGGCAATCAGTCTTCAGATGGTTCACTAGCTATCAGGAGATGGTGAGATGTCGACCTTTGCAAGAGATTGTGAAAGGAAAGACTTTGGCTTACTTGTATCTGAAATCAGAGAACTATCAAATAGGATTGATGTCATACGGGAAACAATACAAGTAAAACACTACACACACACACACACACACACACACACACACACACACACACACACACACACACACACACACACACACACACACACACACACACACACACACACACACACACACACACACACACACACACACACACACACACACACACACACACACACACACACACACACACACACACACACAAACAAATGAAGCAGTCGTCATAGCACTGTTTTAACAATGTCAGCTCGTGTTCTGCGAATGTAAGACATCTCCAAAACGCGCAGAAGCTGTCCCATAGAGTCAGTTCGGACTTACCTGTAGTAGACTAAGGAGAAGCAACTTGCGGAACGAATCCACCATAATCGTACAAGGTAATAATATCTGACTAAATAGAGTCACGAACGGATCCATCGCGGTGGGTGAGGCGACAATATGATCGTCCCTCAAAGAGGATTACGACGATCCTTCTAAGCGTACACTTGTCCGTACGCCATTTTCGTTGGGTAGCCGTCTATTGGGGGAATTCCCCTGGACGAACCAGTCCTTGCAATATTATAGCTATAGCTACAGATAAATGTGCAAGGAGTGCTATAATTATGGCTATTGGGCTTTGATACACCCCTGCGCGGTGAGCTCTTGTCACAGCAAGCACACCAATACAGCTGTCTATCCTCTGTCATGTGGGTCACATTCAGCTGCAGTGGGCCACACCTGTATATTGCTACTCCCTCCATCTGTATCAAGTAGCTACATGAATATCAGGCCTTGAATATCCCTGACTTAGATTCAGTGTGTCTTGTATATGGAGCTAGCTACGAATAGTTAGCTAAGAATAGATACACATTTGGGCCTACGTACAAAGAGAATAGGAATGCCGAGTAAATTCCACAGTAATGAGGTATATCATAGCGACTGTTGCTTGCTTCTATGCTTTTTCTGTTCACCATTCCTAAAGTTGTATTAATTTTACAGAATTCGTTTATTATAGGCCATAAGTGATAGCAGGAACAATTGCCACTACGTATGTGACGTTTTTAATAACATTTTAACCAAATGTGTGTGTAAGTGCAATTATACACACATGCACAATACACACACAATCACATACACACTAGCTAATGCAAGTTCTGCCTTCTCCAAAATTGCCTCCAGTGAACTGTTCTCATGCAAGATGCAACATCTGCCATGTTCTTTCGTTTGGCAGCTAGCAGATTATTGAATTCGATCATGCTCAACTGATTTGGCTGATAGCTTTCAATTTGATAATTCAAATCTTACATCAAAATACGGCAAAATCTATACATATATATGCAGCTTTCTATGTATGATATGCATTATATATAAATAAAATATGCATGAACCATAAAAATTATGTAAACCATCCTTACCGGGTTGATATGCATGCAAGTCTACGTTAAGATACAGCTAGTGACCTTTTCCAGTGTCTGAAGTGTTTGGTTGAGGTGCATCATCAGAATCGGTTCTTGACAGAATTTATGAATAATAATCATCAGATACCAGACTCCCTGGCCTTCACACCACTCTACAAGTGTCCATACACTTATGTACCCTCTCGTACACTGGTATCATGAAGAAGACACCGCCCGCCCCATGGTGATGACAGTCCAGTGGAAGGTGACCAGTCAAGGGACACTGCTACCGAACATGAAGGGAGTCTTATTGCTGTGGATACCATGAGCCAGAACCGGAGATGGGGTGAGTGTGTTTAATTTGAGCATCTGAGAACAGAATGGAGGGCATTTTGTGTACAGGAAACTGATAGTAAAAGCGCACGACAGCAGATGCAGCCCACTTGCTTTGAAATGGTTGTAAAGTAGCTATTGCTAATCAGACATGAAGCCATTGCATTGCAGGTGCAGGTACGCATGCAGGTACTTGCATGTCAGGATGCTGAAGCAAGCCTATCCATGGCCTTCATTTGTTCTTCGGCTCAGTCATTCATTCTGCTTGAAATTACTCAAGTCTTTTCATCCTAATTAGTGTCTTTTCTCAGCTGCTAATGTGACATTGATTTAGGTTTGATACCGGTAAAAATGGCTACTCCTATCTTCATATACTGGTTTGCTTCACTGATAATAGCCAAATGGTGATGACAAAGAATAGTTGAAGGCCATGGATATAGGATTCTTTCACTGTATACTGACTTGCAAGAACCTGCACATGCAATGTACAGCTATGGCTTCAATTAAGCATGCCCAAGCTACATTACAACCATTCCAAGGAATTGGGCTAGCACCACTTCAAATTAAAGTATCGTATATTGTTCCCAATTGTATCATTTTCTTTGTCCAGTAATCGTGCATAAAGACGGAACAAATGGAGGATATGGGCAGCGAAATTGTCCTACAGTCAGCTAGGCGTCTTTCATGGACTGCCACAGTGTAAGGTTCTTCACTGTTTCCAGCTTCCTGTCTACTCTGAAGTATTGCTCGCATCGATGCACATTAGATATCCCAAAAGACACAATGCCCATGATACAAATCCTTAGATGGAATGCTACATCCATAAACGGTCAGCAGTGATCTTCAAAGTGTGAGGCCAAGCGTACAGCAAAGTCTGTGCCATTGACATCTTCGCAGAAAGGGAGCCATTCACGAAACTTTCAAGCAGACAAGGGTTATACAAAATTAAAGTGCAAAATTGTCACGCAAGAGGCTTGCATGCATGCATGAAATATAGCTCTTGCAAAAATTTGCACATTAACAGTATGTCTCAAAGAAGTCACGCAATTCACACCAAAAGTTGCATTTTCAGGCAACCATTAACAGTAGTCTCACCTGCTCAATAGGACAACGGATCAAGCAGCAGACATCCTTCTGATCACCAAAGAAGTTAGGGTAGCTGTTGCAGAAGGATGTTGCAGCTTGCATTGTAGGGAAGGTCACCCTGTGCATGTTGGCGTTAACAGTGATCCTTAATATTTCCATTGCCTGGCGCATTGTAACACATTTCTGCACACAACGGATGTTCTTGAAGAATTCTGAACACCGACTGCATAAAGAAACAGCAAATGCAGAGAGAACGAGGAGAAAGAGCACATCACACATGCACATTACACACTGACGTGCAATCAACCATAGATATAATTAGTGAATGTGGAGCACCATCAATATTTTTTGAACCCAGACCACTTCCAGCCTTCATTTTGTATGACATCGTCGATGGGCAAAATATGCACACATACACTCACACAGACTCACACAGTCACACGCACATTTGTCTGTGTCTGTTTTCTTTCTCCAAGCATCACGATCACCAGGCACCAATGCCACTAGAGCCTGGCGGGAAGACACTTGAGATGAGAACTCATAGTGATCGCGAGGGCTCACCATGGCAACATTAAGCTTCGTACTAACCCTACAAGCATGTGTGCAAGTACGACCAAACACACACAGACACACTCACACCAATTAAACATGTGCTCATGTTGCAAATTACTGCACAAATTTCTGTCTACAACACTTTTATACAGTAAGATTAGATACAGGTTGGGATGGAAATATCTTTAAATAGCAGGCTATACAATTATGTACACTGTACGTATACACACAGTTCATACAGGATTAGAATGACAAACACATCAGTTACATACATAAGTACACCCTCACAGAAACACTGGAAAACAAAGCTAAAATTTGCAACATGGCATCAAAATTTATTTGCTCAGAAACACTTGCGGTGGACGATAGATGGGCCAGACTCGTCGTAATCCTGCTTGCTGACCCACATTTGCTGGAAGGTGGACAGAGAGGCCAGGACAGAGCCACCGATCCAGACGAAGTACTTCCTTTCGGGAGGGGCAATGATTTTGATCCTCATTGTAGGAGGGGACAGGGCAGTGATCTGGGATCAGGGTCATCCTCTCTCTGTTGGCTTTGGGACCATGGCAAGCCTCAGTCAAGAGTATACAGGATAGTTCTCAGGAGACACACTCAGCTCACTGTAGGCATAGTGCCAGATCTTCTCCAAGTTGTCCCAGTTGGTCACAATACCATGCTCAATTTGGTATCTCAAGTTCAGATGATCTCCTTTGTTCAGACCCTTATCACCAATGTAGTAATCCTTAATGTCCATACCCACTGTAGCACTCGGATCAGGTCTGCCAGCAACCGACAGGAATACAGTGCGAGGAGCATCGTCTTCTGCAAACCCAGCCTTGCACAATCTGGATCCATTGTCAATCACAACTGCAGAAACACCACTGTCTACAGTGAAGTGTTCGGATTGTACCCCTGTAGAACGGGGATAAAATGGAAGATTAGGTCACTATATACATGCATCTTCTTCTTAAAACCACCACCACCAACAGGCTCCAACACAAACACACACACACACACACACACACTCACTGTACAGATGAAACGAGTTACATATGCCTATAACCATTCCACCTTCCATTTTGCATGACATCGTCAGTAAGAATGAACCAGCTAGTATTATTATGCAACATTATCAAAAGCATTAACAAAACAATAGCTTTGTACACACACACACACACGAGTTGACAGCGAAGATGTGACGTGTTTTCACAGCTAACATCTCAGCCACTTTCCACATTCAACACTGATAACTGGTTATGTGCTTTGTGAGGATAGTCAGAAGCAATATCAGAGAAGACCGGCAATCTCTTCATTCTGTTTTCATTCCAAGGTGGCTAGTACATAACAGTGTTGTGGTAATGGGGTAATGAGTAACTGTAACTGACCGTAATTAGTGACTTTATCAGTAATTGTAATTTTATTGTAATTTAGATATTTCTGCAGAAGTAATTGTATTATTATAATAATAGTTGATTACATTCTTGTTTGATTTATATAATTACACAATTACAAGCTATTTCATTCCTCCTCCTTGGCTACCAAAACACAGACTGCTGACCCTACTGTTCAAACCTAGCTTGTCAAGTATTTTCCATAGCTACCACTTGGAACACCAAGCGAATTTCACTGGGGAATATGGCATCCCCAGGGATTCCGGTACCCCCGGGATTCTGGCATCCCCTGGGACATAGGCATCCCCAGGTAACATGGGGCTAATGGAACTAAATCCTTGCATGCAAATTACATGCAATTACATTCTTCTGCTTTGACTACCAAAACACTAGACTGTTGGAAGAAAAATCTAAAGATTCCCCTATACTGTTCAAACCTATATAGCTCATCAGGTATTCTCCGTACCAGCTATGTCTGCACTGGTTGAGTGTGCATTCAGTTGGGCAGGCAAGACTTTGAACCCATTAAAATGTCGTCGCATGCTTCCGAAGCATGCGACGCAAAAGAACTTGAAGCACAGCTATTTTTAAAGATGAACTGCCGGTTTATGTAACTTTGATGTATTAAATTGTAATGGTGATCAAAATTGCTTTAGTAGTTGCAAAAGGAATTAATTACTTGCAATATTTAAGAAATGGCAATGGTAATGAGTAAACAAATTGGAATTGGAATTTTACAATGTATATAAAATTTAATATTATGATAACAATATAGGGGTAAATAGTAAATACACTAGAAATTATAACAATAGTACAGTGAATACACGTACTTGGCATAACACTACACTTAAGTAAAAGTCATGCTTCACTGCTTACTGGTAGTTAATTAAGATAACAATGACTTGGCTATTTTAAGAATCAATTATCATTGAATCAGCCCAAGTAGGAGATGAGTGGGAAGTGCAATTAACTACCAGTATGCTGTAATTACCACAACACTGGTACATAAACCAGGCAAGGACTTCAAGTTGTGCTCGCAAAGATAAAAAGGTGTCCTTTCCAAATACAACACTTCTCTTGCTAGCAACTCTTCAAGTCATAGGACCACATTCCTCTGCCATTTCACTAGTCATCAGTTGATCACAACATTCATAGAGTAATTTTATTTAATTGTATATAATATTGTATATAATGATATTTAATTGTTTATGGAGTACATTGAAAAGCAGTCGGATAATGTCAAAGTGTCAACTATATTCCTTGCAGTATTGAGTTGTGAAACCTATCAGGTCTACTAGAACCCATTCCTGCTCTTTCTTGGGCTGCTTCAGACAATGACAAACAGATTTAGTCACTAGTCGTGAAAGCCACTATACATACGTACTGAACTGACTTGTACACAGCTAGCTAGCTAGTTGAAACTCCCTTGGACATTCAAGCAATGATGCTCGTATGCATGACATAACCAGCGATGAGTGGGAAGTGCAATTAATTGCTAATAAATATGTGCTGGTGCTCTCAATCGGTCAAAGGATGCATCACTCAACTCTCAAACTAACTAGCTAGCTAGCAGCCATTGCATGACAAAACCATTGCACAACAAAGCCATTGCACGACACAACCATTGCAAGACAAAGCCATTGCAAGACAAAACCATTGCAAGACAAAGCCATTGCAAGACAAAGCCATTGCAAGACAAAGCCATTGCAAGACAAAGCCATTGCACAACAAAGCCATTTCAAGACAAAGCCATTGCACGACAATCCAAAACATCCTGTTAAATCACCCAAATCATGGCGAACTTATCTTCAGCTCTCAACATGCTTGCTCAGTGAGGGTATTCGTTTGCTTTGAGAGCAGAACAGAAGCTAGCAAATCTCGCAGATCGAATCTTTAGTGAGCAGAATTTCAATCAGCTGATCAACTCGCTCAATGTCACCCCTTTTCTTCGTAAATTCGGAAATATTCAGCATCTGTTAGTAATGTACGAAATGTTTGCAATACGTTGCTGGCCTGGATTCCAGTCCTTAGCATACTGCAGGCTCTTTGGTTTGAAGGCTATTGGGTGTCTATTTTCACAATGCGTTTATAGACGACGGCAGTAACTGCCAGTGCAGATGACGTTGTTGAAACCATAGATATTATAATACTCCACGGTGTATATATATGTGTTGAAACTGAGCACATCACCCATTGAACTAGCTCTGCTTATTGTTATTTGAACACAATCCCCAGATAGAAAATGAATGCACTTTTCGCCTTCAACTTGCTTGCCCAGTGCATCAAGGTAGCTAGCTACACAATCATCTAGCTATAGCTAACTCCACTTAACAAACGTCAAGAACTCTTTGATTACCATGAGTAGAATCGCGAACAACTCATTGACATGGAGTACTTTACCTTCGTCCTACTCATGCAGTGCCTCAGTATTGCATTTCTGCAGGGAGGCAAAGTGCTGACAGCATGTTCTTAACAACAATACCAGTTCTTAGATGCTATATAGGTGTCGCAAGCATTGTTGCCATTTTCGATGTGGCAGTAGACAACTATTTAGATATGAATGTAGGTATGGGCATGCATTCTTCATAACAATATTATCGCTTCATGAATTCACAGTCAATCTTCATGACAATTCAAATACAATAGCTGTTATTAAATAAGCTAGCTAACTATGTAGCTAGTTTGCATTAGGAAAAGTAGCTATACTTTGTTCTGTGCTAGTTAAAAGCTTCATTCACTTGTGTAGAACCCATCAATTCATGATGATGATCAACCTTGAAACCTTGATACATCTCACCAACTTTCATGCACCCCTTCACATCAATTTCACATTTGCAATTAGCACACATTTCTTCACGCGGCCAGAAAAAACTTGGCCACACTGGCTTTTGCTTTTGGTGTTCAATAGCTAGACCGACTCCTAAAACTGCAATGTGTGCCCCAGTTCCAACAAGTCTCGCCAGTTGCGAATGCTTGAATACCAACTCAGGGTGGCAGTGAGTATCTTCAGGAGCTGTGATCTTTTGCTCTTTAATTTCAACACCGGCAATGGCTACACCGCCTTCCTCCCGTCTCATGTGAATTACACTCGCACATTTGCAACATGTGGTCTTTTGAAATTCTAGCTTGATCTCTGTAGGCTCGCATATTGGGGCATTCCTAACAATCTCAGCTGCTAAATCACTTGAAGCTTGGGGAGGAATGAATACAATGGGAGGGCAAGGTGGAACGTCATCATCCTCACGACGGTGAATAGCATTTGCAAGAGCTTCAGTGAAGATCCTTCTCAGCCTTTCTGCATCATCTTCACCAAATTCTTCCTCTAACTTGGTTGCTTTCGTTTTGCTTCGAGTAACAACAGTCACGACAATGACCAAATTCTTGAATATGGTGCGCCCAAAAAAATGCCACAAAACAGCAAGTTCTTCTTGTAAATATCCATCTGCTCTAGTAGGAATATCTCGATCAGGCAGGAAGTAAAGTATCCTGTTGTATGTTAAGCGTAGCGCAGTAGAAACTCTCACCACTTCCCGCATAATCTGCAAATTGGCACGGTAGACATTGCCGCTGACATCACTTGGAGCAAACCCCCTGGTATCCATCACACGAAAACCTGTTACAGCGTTTGAAATTACAGCGCAACATCTCGTTGCCGATTGCGTCCCGTCGTTGGCATCAAAACGAAGGGGAGCGACTTCGGGCTCGTCCGGAGATGGATTAGGTTCATCTCCCCGTGGCCATTCTCTCTTCAACTGACCACCGAGGGCTTGATTGGCGGCATTGTTCCCGTCAGCATTGATAAGCTTGTTACCGGTAGTACTTTTGCCCACCCCAGTTTTACCAAGGAGAATGACATCCAGTTTAGGGGGACCAGCAATACTTCTTGCGGCCATATTCGTTCGCACGTACACGTGGTTTATTAATTACCACGTGCACGTGCGTTTATATACTCAAGAACAGTACATAATGATAATGAATGGCAAAAACTATACAATAGTTACTTAATCATTTGCATAATTTTCTGATAAACCCGGTAGTACAGCCAGCTGCAGCTTTGGACCCACGTACGGGCCGGTACAGCGAAAGCACTAAAGCACCGGGAGCGGGAAGAGAAACGTAGGTCCAGCAACAGTGACCTTGGATTGCACAATTGTCCATCCCCCTTTGTCATTGCGTATACTAAAGATAGTACATATGAATGACAAACTATACAATAATTACTTTACCAATGGCAAAATTTTCACATAAACCTGTTATAAAAATGAGACCAAATGCACAATCATTATAAGATTATTACTGTTGCTACAGTTTCGGGCATGAAAGCGAAAGCGAAGTTTCATGCTGAACCAGCCACTGTTCATACTTGCTTCCTATATTGCAGCAACCTATTTTTCCTCCTGGTTTGGCCTTACAGCATACACAGCACTCTACTTTCCAAAATAGGTACTTCCGTGACTTCTGGAAATGAGGATGGCAGGTACTGTGTGAATTGGGAATGGGGCCCAATTTTAGTGGTGTAAGAGGGACACTACCTGTTTCAGTATTATCGCTTTCTTTACAGTCATCATCGACTTTTAATGTGACCCACACAGAGCACTTCAAGCAGACGTCCTGTCTTATAGACAATACACTTTCTGCATCATATACTGCAACTGCCTCTTTCACCATGTCACAGTCATCATGAACTGACAGTAAAATAATATCTGGACACCTGACTTCTTCCCTGTAACGCTGTGCAATATCTCGCAGTGCTTCAGAAAAAACTCTTTTAGTATCCTCAATTGGATCACCACACTCTTCAATGTACCTATCTTTCTTGTACCTTCGTGGAATAGTGACAACAACTTTAGTTGTTTCCCAAATGCTCTTGCCGAAGTAGTGATGCATGATAGCTATCTCATCTCTCAAAACCCCATCCGCACGGCCTGGAGATCCAGAACACGGCAAAAAGTATAGCACAC
Organism: Ianthella basta; assembly: GCA_964019415.1. NCBI lineage: Eukaryota > Metazoa > Porifera > Demospongiae > Verongiida > Ianthellidae > Ianthella > Ianthella basta. The sequence goes on along the minus strand of OZ025870.1, from coordinate 1,428,524 downwards.
GGCGAAATTGAAGGTTTAATTCCTTTTGATAGAGTAAAACCTGGCGAATGAGCTCCAAATTGGCCTGAACAACCGGCACGCTCCCCCCCGATGGTGCGAATCCCTGGGTATCACACACTCGCAGTCTTTTTCCTTCGTTGGAGATTACCTTCGGACACAAAGTGACAGATGTCGCACTATCACCTGTGACAAAGTAAGGTCTATCATCTTCTGCAGCAGGCATCCTTGCATCGCTTGCATGCCGATTTTCAGGCATTTCCGTAGGCGCCAACTCCTCGAAACTTCCAAGCATGTCTTTTAATTCCTCCTCCTTCATCATAGAGTCTTGAAAGCCGTCCACATCTTCTCTTCCCTTCTCTTGTTGTTCGGAATTCGGTCCCTTGCTAATAGCCCGAGCAACAGTTGAAAGGAAGTGAACTTTCAAACACATATCACTACCAGAACAACAGTCAGTTAAGCCCAGCAGTTTGTTTCTGTGGTACTCTTCCCCTTTCCAGTCTTTCCCAGGAGCAGGATGTCCTGATAATCATAGCGATACTCGAAAGCCATGCGAATCTGTTTCACAACGTGTAGCTAACAGCGCATGCGCAGATTAGTCTCGTCACCCAGCCTCATGGCCGCAAAATGCAAATGGTTGCCGTTGCGGTGTCACGCGCGCACCCCCTAGCTCCCCCCCCCCCCCCCCCCCCACACACACACACACTGTTCCATGTTACTCTTGGTTATATAGAATGACTGCCTCATCTCTCTAACCCTAAGAATAATACATAGCTACAGATACTGATGTCACTATTGCTTGACGGTCTAGCTGCATGGTGTAACTCCCATAGCTGACCAGGTCTACGTACATGTGCATATATGTTTGTGTTGGTGGTTCTTGAACAGCATATATGTGTATGTGTTGTGTAGGACCATTATGAAGCTTGATGCTTCCACGGTCAGTGGTAGCTAACCCCTCAGTATAATTACCCCGTGCGCGATTGCCCAACAGGGGTTATGCGTTTGGTTTGTGGGTCAGATAGGTTTAAAAAAACAGGCTGTATATGCTCGCCGACTGCAGCAACCACGTAGAAGCTATTAAAACGGCACTTTCTAGTCTTGCGGACGGTCCGTCCCTTTCCGCGCCTCTGGGCGTTACGGTAGCAAGCCAAACTAGATGGCCAGCGGACATAATTATGCGGAAAGAGTTTGCGGACGGCCCACGTCCGTGTACGGATAGAGACATAGAATTATTGGTAATGATTTTCTATAGCTAGGTCTACACAGTCTCCACACGCACGGGGTATAGTCTCTATGAGGCCTTGTTATATGAGTCCACATTCCATGCGAGTTCCCTATATAGCTACGTAGCTAGCTTTGCCTGCTATGCACAGCTACTTCAAATTCACTTGCAATTGGTCTAGATCTCCTCGACTAATTAAATTGATTGAACATGGACAGTTAGAATGGTGCTAATTATACACATAGCCATTTCTCCATAATATTATATTTCTGGCAAATCAAGTATAATCATACGAAAGATAACAGATTGTCTCATAAAAAATTATGTAATTACAATTTGTGGATATATTTATATGCCGTACATGCAAAAACAGGGTGAGCTTGTCACACTCTCCATACAGGATGAGAACGTCGGAACATGTCAGCTCTACCTTGACAGCAGCTAGCATACACAAACATGTATTACACAATAGACAAAATGGAAAAGGCAAAAAATTAATGGTTATAAACACTTGCGGTGAATGATGGATAGGCCACACTCATCATACTTTGCTTACAGATCCACAATTGCTGGAAGGCAGACATGGTGGTCAGCATGGAACCACCCAATCCAGGTTAAGTACTTCCTCTCAGGAGAAGCAATGACCTTGATCTTCACATTGGGAGGGGCTAGGGTATATAGTCAATTCCTGCAGATGGTCAGCAAAGCCTGGGAACATAGTGTTACCACCAGACAACACAATGTTGGCATACATGTCTCTCCTGATGTCAACGTCACACCTCATGATTGAGTGGAAGCAGATCGCATGGATACAAGGAGAATCCATATCCATGCCAATTAGAGGCCGCTGAAACAGTGTCTCGGGACAGCAGAACCTCTCGCTGCCGATGGTGATCATCTGACCATCAGGGAGCTCGTATATATCCCTTCTCCATGCTGGAGTTGGAAGCAGCTGTCTGCATTTCCTCTCATAGTCAAGGGCAACGTAGCACAGTCTATCCTTGATGTCACGAACAATCTCACATCCAGCTACGGATTTGAAGGTGTAAACATGCTAATTCTGCAGGAGCCGCATCATGCAAGTAGTGGGTATGATCACAGCCAGCAAAATCCATACAAAGGACACACACATGGGCGTGGGCATATAGACACACACACACACACACACACACACACACACACACACACACACACACACACACACACACACACACACACACACACACACACACACACACACACACACACACACACACACACATACACACACATACAAGAACTGTGTGCTTCGCAACAGGCTATATTATTTCAGAAATTCACTTGCGACAATCTGTGACAACAGGAAGGTGATATAGGCTATCTGGAGACAAAATATGAAATAACGATTTCACAGTTGTTGATAGTGTCATTGCAACATTAACAATGTAAGCTAAGCCATTTTAGCTTCAGAACTAGATTAGCAACAGCACAATTGGAATTGATGTCAGTCCATGTGGTTGCTATTGCCCACCACCAACAGGCTCCGACACAAACACACACACACACACACACACACACACACACACACACACACTGTACAGATGAAACGAGTTACATATGCCTAACCATTCCATCTTCCATTTTGCATGACATCGTCAGTAAGAATGAACCAGCTAGTATTATTATGCAACATTATCAAAAGCATTAACAAAACAATAGCTTTGAACACATGCACACACACACGAGTTGACAGTGAAGATGTGACGTGTTTTCACAGCTAACATCTCAGCCATTTTCCACATTCAACACTGATAACTGGTTATGTGCTTTGTGAGGACAGTCAGAAGCAATATCAGAGAAGACCGGCAATCTCTTCATTCTGTTTTAATTCCAAGGTGGTTAGTACATAACAGTGTTGTGGTAATGGTATAGAGTAACTGCAACTGACTGTAATTAATGAGTTTTTCAGTAATTGTAATTTTTTGTAATTTAGATATTTCTGCAGAAGTAATTGTATTATTCGTTGATTAAATTCTTGTTTGACTCATATAATAACACAATTACAAGCCATTTCATTCCTCCTCCTTGGCTACCAAAACACAGACTGTTGACTCTACTGTTCAAACCTAGCTCGTCAAGTATTCTCCATAGCTACCAGCCTGGAACACCAAGCAAACTTCACTGGGGAATATGGAATCCCCAGGGATTCCGGCACCCCCAGGGACTTAGCCATCCCCTGATAACATGTGTTAATGGCACTAAATCCCTGCATGCAAATTTCACGCAATTACATTCCTTCCCCTTTAATTGCCTACCAAAACACTAGACTGTTGAAAGAAAAATCTAAAGATTTCCTTAGTATTCAAACATAGCTCGTCAAGTATTCTCCGTACCAGCTATGTCTGCACTGGTTGAGTGTGCATTCAGTTGAGCAGGCAAGACTTTGAACCCATTAAATTGTTGTCGCATGCTTCCGAAGCATGCGATGCTAAAGAACTTGAAGCACAGCCATTTTAAAAGATGAACTCCCAGTTTATGTACCTTTAGTGTATTACATTCTAATGGTGATCGAAATTGCTTCAAGTAGTTGCAATGGGAATAAATGTCTTGTAATATTTAAGAAATGATAATGGCAATTGATTCTTAAAATAGCCACGTAATTGTAATTAACTACCAGTATGCTGTAATTACCACAACACTGGTACATAAACCAGGCAAGGGCTTCAAGTCATGCTCCCAAAGATAAAGAGGTGTCCTTTCCAAATACAACATTTCTATTGCTAGCAACCCTTCAAATAGGATCACATTCCTCTGCCACTTCTCTGGTCATCAGTTGTTCACAACATTCATAGAGTAATTTAATTTAATTGTTTATGAAGACACAATTACTGAAAAGCAGTCGGACAATAGCAAAGTGTCGTTTACAACTAAACTCATTGCAGCATTGACTAATGAAGCCTAGCAGGCCTACTAGAAGCCCTTCCTGTGCCTTCTTGGGCTGCTTCAGACAATGACAAACAGATTTAGTCACTAGTTGTGCAAGTCACTATACATATATACTGAACTGACATGTACACAGCTAGCTAGCTAGTTGAAACTCCCTTGGACACTTGAGCAATGGTGATCATATGCATGACAAAACCAGCGATGAGTGGGAAGTGCAATGAATTGCTAATGAAGACGTACTCTTGATCAGCCAAAGGATGCATCACTTAACTCTCAAACTAACTAACTAGCTAGTTAGCAGCCATATGCATACATATGCATTGTACAGTACATCCTGTTAAATCACCCAAATCATGGCGAACTTACCTTCAGCCCTCAACATGCTTGCCCAGTGAGGGTATCTGTTTGCCTCGAGAGCAGAACAGAAGACATCAAATGTCGCGGAATCTTTGGCGAGCAGAATTTCAATCAGCCGATGACACGCTCAATGTCACCATTTTCTTTGTTAATTCGAAAATACTCAGCATCTGTTAGTAATGAACGAAGTGTTTGCAATACGTACAATTGAGCATGGCGTCGTGACTAACTGGGACGACATGGAGAAAATCTGGCACCACACTTTCTACAGCGTGCTCAGAGTGGTGATCTGACTGACTACCTGATGAAGATCTTACATGAGCGTGGCTACCAGTTTACAACCACTAGCGGGCATGACATGGTGGGTGATGTCAAGGAGAAGCTGTGCTATTGGCCCTCGACTTTGAGCAGGACATGCAGATAGCTTCTGCCAACTCCCAATTGGACACTGAATACCGTCTCCCCGATGGTCAGGTGATCACCATCACCAATGAGAGGTTCCGCTGCCCCGAGGCCCTGTTCCAGCCCTGTTCCATCATTTGTCCATTCAAAAGTTGCTGGCATCCACGAGACCTTCTTCAACTCCATCATGAGTTGTCCCATGCTCAGCAGGGGCCACATGTGTCCTAACATTATCCCAGGCTTAGCTGATCAACTGCAGAAGGAGATCACTGCCCTGGCCCTTACCACAATGAAGGTCAGGGTCATTGCCCCTCCCGAGAGGAAGTACTCTGCCTGGATTTGGTGGTTACATCTTGTCCTCCATGTCCACCTTTCAGCAAATGTGGATCAGCTAACAAGATTATGACGAGACTGGCCCATCCATTATCCACTGCAAGTGTTTCTAGATAGTTTAATGCATTTATATCCTTGCACTCAGTGTCGACCGGCTGTGCTATTTTATACTACTACCTTGTACTGACCTGCTTTCTTGTTCATTTTAACCCTGTACCTAGTGTGTGTTCTTATGGCTCAGTTGGATTTGATTTTCTCCTACTTTTATGTACATGTATGGTATACATATAATCTGCAGTTTATTATGTACGAATCTAGTTTATCTTTGGTACAACAAGTTTAATATCATGGAATATATTGCATCACAACACACTTATAATTATTTGGCTGTATTCCAATCACAATTATGTTGTATTAATTTTTAAGAACGCCATTTAATGATGAAGTGAGGGCTTCTCAGCCGGCTCAGGCATCAGAAAGGGTTGGTTCTCTAATACCAGCTTCACAATAGCCTAGCATCTCGTCATGCGCTGTCTTCCGGTGACAGCGCATGATGAGATGCTAGGCTATAAATATGATCAGTGCTAGTGCTAGCATATCTTCGCCCTGAAGAAGACCAGAGCATTGGATCAAAACGTCGGCAAGGTTTTCAACCCTGTTGTGAAGCTGGTATTAGAGAACCAAACCTTTCTGATGCCTGAGCCAGCTGAGAAGCCCTCACTTCAGTCATATATATACTAGCTTGCAGAGGAACAAGCTTAAGGTGTGTATGCATGTGTGTATGT
>OZ025870.1:1395000-1417500 GCA_964019415.1 Ianthella basta | reverse complement strand
TGACTCATAAAGGACACTATATAAGATAAGCTGTGTATTATTCAGATATGGGTATGTCATGAAATATTGGAACCCCCCTGAAAAGGTTCCCTCAGTCCAAACTTTCAAAACATTTGGACTCCCAGAACAAATTTTTCAGAAATGGACTGAAACCTTTGGACCTACCTTGTAATATGTGGACCCCCTCTCTATGTCCACTTTCTAGGTTTTCCAGGCATTATACATTTCATTTTCATCAGCAGCACAATGCATGCATGGGAATTTGAACTTCATATATAAAAATGAACATGACTTAAGCAGACAAGTGGATAAATATATACCTATGCAGAGTAGCTATAGCTATTATAAATGTTGTGAAAATAAGTAATGTGAATGTCACTCAGTCTGTCCCCAATGTAACCTTAATGCCATTGACGCGCAAACACATGCGTTCTCACACATACTCTAGATCTAACATACTGTATGCCCACAAAGCTACATACATGCACACCAGCACACCCACACCCACACCCACACTAATGGCAGTGTCCAGTCTGGTCAGTAAGCTAGATTGTACGTACTACTCAGTACTGTGTGAACCTGTGTGATAATTCAATAATACTCTCTGTATGCACACTGAAAGACTTCCCTCACAATAGCTGTGTGGAAACGTGATGGCCTATATAGGAAAGAGTCACCAAAAACATAAACATGTTGTTTGAGGAAGTGCTAATGTAATATGTGGACATGGTTCAATGATCAACTAATTCCATACAGCTATTGTGTAGAAGGCTTATCAGTGACTCAAAACAGACTGTGAATGCTCAGTAGTTAAATTTTCCAGAGCTAACTTAGACCCAGCACATCAAACTATGTTATGATTGAACAGCCATGGCATGAATAACTAATGCAATAATTGTTATAACCATAGCCCATAAAATGGCAGTACTATGGCAGTGTACTGCAAACACTGATTGACTTAAAACAGTGTACTACTGTTCATTGCACAGCAAGTGCAGCAATACTACAACACAAACATCATGCAGCATTGAGATATAGCTATACGGGAATTTAATCCCAACGGCATAATGGGAAGTGACTTATTAAAAAGACACTAAGACAAACTATGTATTATTTAGGCATAGGCATGCTAAACTGGGGTGCTTTATACTTTGGAGCCGGTGTAACCTTCACACAGAAAAGTCTTAAGAAGAGGTGAAGATGTTTGGTGAAGATGAGAGTAGAACGTCTCACCATTGAGCCTAGGGATCTTGTCATGAGGCATGAAGTAGGTGCTGAGGCTGAAGAGGTCCACAAACACTCGGTATCTGTCACTGTGAAAAGAGCAAACGACAGATTGTATGTACCACAGTTTTGCGAAACTGAGATATCAGCTAGATACACAGCAGTGGACCTCTCTTGTTATTATAGAAGCCCTTGACATGTAGATGCCAACATGTTGCCATAGCAACAGGTTCCCTCACCCAATGGTTGCTCTGAGGTAGTGATAGCCAGACGACCCACCAGTGCCGACACGACTGCCAATCATCCTCTGTACCATGAGGACATGGGTGTCTGGTGGAAGCAGGCAGAAAGAGAGAGAGAGAGAGAGAGAGAAAGAGAGAGAGACCTGTTGTGGTGCGTAAACGTTACCATCACATTAAATTGCACCAAAAGGTACCAGTGCAAAGCACGCATTGCCACAAACACACACAAGCTCATGAAAACACTGACGCAGACCAGCAAAATGCAAGGACAACTCACGTCTCCATTTGGCAAAATGAGCGTCAATCTCCATCAAGTTGGTCAACACCATAAAAGGAAGGTGGTAGCGAGGCTCCTCCCTATGTAATGCACATACAAACTAGAGTATAAGACAACCAACTGGCACCAGCATCTATGGCACACAAAGGATACAATACATTGGGATACTGTCATTGTTCACAGCAATTTCGTAATAATTATACAGTCATGCATCCTTTCAACTGTTTGTCAAATGAGTAGGCTAAGAGTAGTAGGATCATGTAGAGACATCTGTGATGTTGTGTGTGCAATGAGTGTAGTGACACTTGTGAAGCTGTATGTATACCTGTATAGGAAGACCATGAGTGCCCCTTGCATTGCCTTGTAAGAGAGTCGCACATCTCCTCTCTCCAGGCAGCGATCATGCTCTTCCTTACTGAACAGGGCATCAAACACTTCCTGAAGGAGGGTAATATGACACAAAACCCATGTATACCTATGTACACACATATAAGCACATGTACACACAATGTACACACACAAGTACAAGTCTTGCACACACACACACACACACACACACGCACACACACACACACACACACACACACACACACACACACACACACTACACACACACACACACACACACGCACACACACACCTTCCGTCCCTTGTAATCTTTCTCCAAGACTTCCCTTTCATCTCCTTCAGGCTTTGTCTACAGAGAAAAGCATATGAGACAGCACTACTAGTAACACTCCTCACACTACACTAGTATTGCATTTTCTCTGAGCCAGATATCTGATGTGTACTTGTCAGAATGTACTGTATGTGACCTGCCTTGATCTGGTGTGCTAAGTCTTTCAGCATCTCCTCCACAGATGTCTGGTACTGGCTCCAGAAGTTGAGTGTATCCTCCTCCAGTCCTGGGATTTTCTCCAGCCACGACTGTGATTCAAACAGTGAATTCATTTAAGAACACTGTCAAAACTGAGTGCAGTAATAGGCAATTCAGCGAAGTTAGCAACTTCACAATTGTCGAACAGCTATGTGTAAGTACGTAGTTCAAATTGGACTGTTGCAGAATGCATTTGTACAGTTGCCTATAAAATTCTTTTGTCTTCAGTTTTGCAAATCCTTGCTAGATGCCACTACTAGTAGTTTTTGTGCAAACAACATCCGTTTGTATACACTATGAGTTGGCCAATACTGTTTACCACATAAACTGGTAAATAATCATCCTACCCTTCCTTTAGACCTGAGTCACCACCATGTTTGCTCACGTACACAACTGAAAACTCACAATAGTGGCCTGCAGTAAGGTCATTTTAGTCTCCATTGCCTCCACTTCTGCCACCTCCTCACTGGATAGCATCTCCCTGTGAACATGGCATTGTATAATGGGAAGGGAGCGCAGGCAGACTGACCGGCAAACAGACAGGCAGACAGACAGGCAGACAGATAGAGTGAGAAAGAAGTGAGTTACATGTGGAGGTGTACAGTATGCATGTAAAAAAACTGCTCTTGCTCTTGACCTGCAGTATGTGCATATATACAATTATTACACATAATTATGTGCATACATGTGCGAATGCATAATTATGCTGTGTGTGTGTGTGTGTGTGTGTGTGTGTGTGTGTGTGTGTGTGTGTGTGTGTGTGTGTGTGTGTGTGTGTGTGTGTGTGTGTGTGTGTGTGTGTGTGTGTGTGTGTGTGTGTGTGTGTGTGTGTGTGTGTGTGTGTGTGTGTGTGTGTGTGTGTGTGTGTGTGTGTGTGTGTGTGTGTGTGTGTGTGTGTGTGTGTGTGTGTGTGTACATGTGCGTGTGTGTGTGTGTGTGTGTATGGCCAGCTTATGTAAAATAATTACTTGCACTCCCACATTCGTCTACACAGACAAATGCACTGCTACACACCACAGCTTGTATCTCACTCTGAAACATGTGCACTCCCACATTCATCTACACAGACAAATGCACTGCTACACACCACAGCTTGTATCTCACTCTGAAACATGTGCACTCCCACATTTGTCTACACAGACAAATGCACTGCTACACACCACAGCTTGTATCTCACTCTGAAACATGTGCACTCCCACATTCGTCTACACAGACAAATGCACTGCTACACACCACAGCTTGTATCTCACTCTGAAACATGTGCACTCCCACATTCGTCTACACAGACAAATGCACTGCTACACACCACAGCTTGTATCTCACTCTGAAACATGTGCACTCCCACATTCGTCTACACAGACAAATGCACTGCTACACACCTCAGCTTGTATCACCTCACTCTGACACAAGTGCACTTACTTGAAAGAACGCTGCCCGTATTGTACTCTGTCTTCCTCCTTCAAACCAAGGATGGTCTCCATCAAGCGAAACTGTGTGCTCTGGAAGCCAGAAGCAGGAGCCAATAAACCCCTAAAATGAGATGCAAGCAATGAAAGCATTGTATGTACATGAGTGCATTCGACAAACGCATAATTATACGTATCAATGAATGCATTATAGATTTGATAGTTGGCTTAGACGTTATGCTCTTAAATGAATTCAAGGTCACATTGACTACTCTGATCAGGAATTCAGATCACTATTTTTACAACAATTACAAATGTTGTACAATCTATAGGCATGGCCTGTCAAGTTAGGAAAGGTTTACACATGCATGCACAGCAAAATTATAAAGCTTCATCCAAAATCAAATGCATCAAAATCATCCATTGGTGAGATCCGTTTACCTGAATTCCAAGAAATCCAGCGGAGTCAGTGTCTCCAGAACCGTTATCTGAGCAATCATGATCTGGAAGTACATACAATTATAGGTGAATGGAGGGGAACATAGTAACTGCCACACACACACACACACACACACACACACACACACACACACACACACACACACACACACACACACACACACACACACACACACACACACACACACACACACAAACACACACACACACACACACACAAACACACACACACACACACACACACACACACACACCAAAGCAGTTATTATTCGTGTTAGTGAATACCAAGAGTATACAAGACTAGTACTGCATGGTCATTGAAGTACATACACAGAGATGAAAGTCATGCAGGTTTGGTAGAAAAATCCGGAACATGACTTCATCAGAATACCTAAAGTCGACAACCTTTGACCTAACTTGTGTGCGGTTCATTAGATCATATGCAAGCCATGCAACAGCTAGGCAGTGCCAACGTTCCTACACGTTTGTGTAGGAAGTGCTAATGAGACATTGTCGGAAGCTGTGGTGTGACACCGGTGCAGTGTGCCAGTCACACCCATGTCCTGAGATGCCACTACATACCAGGCTTTGCACCCATAAACATGCAGCCATTGCCATATTGACTCTAATAAGCCACCTACTCTAATTGGCAAGAGTAAACTTAGTTACACTCAATACCAGCCACTCAAGGTCACCAGATGTATTCAGACTTGTGTACTCTTTAGTTTGTTAACCCAATTTAATAATTATAGCCATCAATTATAGACATAACCCAACTATGGAACTAGAGATAGGCTACGTACAGTGTGACGTACACACACATTCAAATTCCAAGTTCATAAACGATCCGTAGAGCAGATGCAATGCATACGTACTTATAACTGAGTGTTCCCCACAGGGTTGGACCACACACAAGTAGCCATTGAATGTGTGTGCAATTAGGTGTGTACACACTTAACCAAGATTTCAACATGGTAAACCATGCAGAATTGAAAATCATGAAATGTAAAGCGTTATAATTATGGCAGTACCTGCATAGTTATGTACCTTCATAATCTGGACTATCCTGTTGAGTCTTGACGCTACAGTGAGTAGGTAACTCTCTTCCACAACCTGCCCTCCCATGATGACAATCACAGAGTCCATCTCCTTGAGAATCTGCTTGAACCACAGCTCGTACACTGAGGAGAAAGGCAGGGAGGGGCAGGGCAATGGGAAGGAGTGACAGTGAAATTGTGAAATCTGAAATATCCCAATGTTTCTGCACTGATAATGAAGGGTCACTATTATAATTAGGAGGCTGTGAAATGGCTGCTTGGTCCAGTCAATTTTCAGCAAACATGACACATTACAAATTGAATATTTTCATAATATCATCTTGGTGACATCATCATAAAATGGCACTAGATCTCTTAGTGATCCATAGCCAATCTATAGGTATGCTTCTGCATAAAACATCACCATGGCCACACTGTGCAATACAAGTTACAATGTGTGTCTGTCTTTTTCGCTACACCCTTTCACTGCCAACACTTAATCCTACTTTGTAAGGAGACCATTCAATGACAACTAAAGGAAGAGCTCACAGCAGCAGAAAATATAAAAAGGGCTGTGATCACGTCATAATATACCTCACGTGCACTCTGCCCATCACGTATGGCTACGAAATTTAGAATCACACCCGAAGCAATTGGAATACTTCTCTGATTTAGAATCATCATTTAGATGCACATTACCATGGCAACAGGATCTATAATCATGTAATGCCTAATTGCCAGAAAACCTGGTTTTCATAGTGGACTAGGCTGCAAAATCATGATATTGATGATGAAAGAGTATATGGCACAACAACAGCAGAAGCAGAAACCTAAAATACTGTATACAAGTAATCAAAACATGTCTGTTAGTGTGCATGACATTGTTATATTGTTTTGAATACTTTCCAGTTTCTGTTTCTGTTGTTGCTCTGCCTTGTTATGCTGCTGCTAAATGTCACAATGTAATATATATCTTTGCCTATTATAAATTGTACAGATTATCAATTAATCTTATGTAATGGGTTTGTACGTAGTCTAAGTAAGTTGATAATAATACACTGCTAGTTCACATTAGCTACCCCGCAACAGGTCACACATGTTGCAAACATTGGTTTCTCTTGGCTGGATAACTTTAAAATAAATTTCTTTCTTCGAACCTGTGGTGTGGTGGTAATATAATATTATGCTAAGTACTAGCTATGGCTTGTAGAGCCCATCATCTCATCATCTTCAATCACATGCCTGAAATTCAGTAAAATTCCAGACATCTCATGATCTCTTTGAGATTTCAAAAGCTGTACACTATTTTAGACAGTTTGCGACCACTTGTGGCATGAAACATCATAGTGACAGCAGTCACAAAGCTACCACTCTTCATTTTATCCTGGGGAGAACCCAGCATACATTGCACCATTATTTATACTGTACACTTGCTCCACACCAACAACTGCAATAGAGCAACATATGCAGAACATACAACAGTACTGCTACCTGGATTTGAAATATACTCACACACTCACACGCACAGCACACAGCACACACACAACATATGCTGCACCTTGGTGTATCAAAATGAAGAAATGCTCATCGTGAACAGGCTGTCCCCAAACTTCCTCACTCCGTAACGCTTGAGCCGTAAGAATCTTGTCCAACTGAAGGTAAGTACTATAGTGGACCTCCTTCTGTTTAGTGTCTTTAGAACTGGTATGAAGGAGACGACAGAATAAAGGAGGGAAGGAAGAAGAAAGATCGAGTAATTTAAAGATAAATGTAAGGGTAATGACTCCCATTATGTAATTACTTCAATACAGCCAGTTGATCTTCAGAAGAGCTGCTTTCCTTGGTAGCCATTGCAACTTCTTCAGTATTCTCATAGGAAGGTCTATATACGCTTGCTTATAATATGACTGTAGTATTTGTGACACTCCAGGCTCGAGGGATGTGGCTGATTTATATGCACGAGGGCACGAATTATTTGCCGTATAAGGGAAGCATGGGCGAATTTTATTGGTTTCTGCCAAATAAGGGAAAGCGTTAGGGAATCCATGCAGGCGAATCTATTGCAGCACAATAATTCTTTTTCTTCAGGAAAGCTATAGCCCGGAGCTAAGCGAACCAGGTAGCTGGAAACGGCCGTACGCTATACCTCTCGGCAAACCTGTTCGTCTCGGTAGGAGACGTCTTATCCATCTCCTGAAACGCAATCGGAGTCTCTAACGAGACGCCTGGCGGTATTGGAAGCAGAGGGGGCCGAACTGGCGCAGTGGAACCTGACTGTGGGCGAGCACGATGGATTGGTGATCAGCAGTGGCCGCGCGAGTTGGTAAAATTTATGTCGTTACACTCTGGGCTGTGTGATGTCATAGTTGTATGTACAGGTGTATATGCATACAGCTACCCACAGTTTGCGGAACTGATAGTGAAGTCAGCAGTGTCTTCTGTGATATTGATGACATACAGCTTGCTCGAGTGCACTTCAAAATCGTTGTCTTAAATATGCACTAGTAGCTAGTACTCTCACATGAAATGTGCTCTTTAGACTAACTGATGCACACAAATCAGCCACTGCGCGCATATACTGGAAAAATAACATACACGCATAGACATAAACACAAGAACAGGCAAAATGACAAGAGTACTTATTTACAGGAAGAGAACAATCACAATATTAGGTATGCATACCAAACAATTCCGAAACAATAACTGTAAGAAATTCAACATTGATATGTAAATCCAATGAGATGGCAGTGTGCCTCCAGAAGATAACCTACACCCTACAAGGTGCCATTAATGTTCAAGAACAATTAAGGAGGGGTAGTGCAGTGCACAGCATTGCATGGACTGGAAACATTCAGTTGCATTTTCCCGTGGACCCCTACCTTTGGCAATATAATATAGAGGCCATCAGAAAGTGCTGTGGACATTGAAATATCCTGATTGCAATTCAAACCTTAGTGAAGAATCAGCTAATGCACAGTGCATCACACAGACTGCTTTAGTTACCAGAGTTGTAAAAGATTTTAACTTGCAATAACAGCTTACTTGAGAACAGAATGAAGGCCATTTTGTGCGTACGAAACAGATAGTGAAAATGTATGACAAGTATATATACAGCAGATACAGCCCACTTCACTTTGGAATGGTTGTAAGGTAGCTATATATTGCTACTCAGGATCAAGGGTTATTTGAAGCAACCACAATGAGGGCAGCAAAGAAAATCTGAAACCCATAGATAGTCTTTTCTAAACGTACTGACCTGCATGCAAGGACCTGCACATGCAGTACAACTATGGCTGCATATTGCTGTCGTGCCTTTTCACTGTCAGCTTACTGTACACAAAATGCCCTCCACTCTGTTCTCGTGCCTGTAAATCACTTGCATGCCTCACATAAACCATAGCTAGAACAGTACTAACAACATACAACTGTGCATAGAATTAGTATACCTATAATTATTATATAGTATAATTATTCTCATTCTACTACATGCACACACAATTATGCATACAGCAGTACTGCATAGCTTAATTCATGAGCTTGCATGCGTGTAGTGACTGCTGCATTCTAGTTTTGCATTCTAGTACTAGTTAGTCTACTCATTCTGTATATAGCATGCAGAAGTCAGCAATGTGCATGATGTGTGTATGCAAGCACACACAGAAGCACACATGTACACTTTCCTGAAGTCTAAATGCATGCACGGTGTGCATAGAGGCAGCTGAATGTCTACGGTTTGATTGATGCCTGGGCGTATATGCAAAGCGATGTATTTATTCGTCTTGCAGCATGCAAGTCAAGATAGGACCAATGGGCAGTCCTTCATCTTGCTCCAGGCTATAGTCTAACGGGGCCAGACCAATTTTCAGGCCCCATTTTTCATTAACGTCATAGGTCTGCCGACCGATGACATCATAATGAAAAACGGGAGGCAGGAAATGCATGCGTCTGGTCCTGTGAGACTACTCCAGGCGGAAGTGATTTCCAAAACATATTGTGTTCCTAGCATGAAATCTACAGTGCATTTGTACAGTTTGTATATGGCATCATGAATATCAATATTGATTTTATGAATATGACTTTACATTCATTATTTTGGACATCAAAACTGTCACCAAGACGTCCATGTTGGTGACAGCCCAGTGGAAGGTCGACGTTATGCATGGGATGACGCTACCAAAAATGAAGAGAGACTCATTGCCATGAATACATACCATGAGCCAGAGCTTTGACCTGGGGGAGGGAGATGGAGTGGGTGGGTGTGTTTGAGGGTATGAGAACAGAATGGAGGGCATTTTGTGTACAGTAAACTGATAGTGAAAAGGCATGACAGCGGATGGAGCCCACTTATTTTGGAATGGTCGTAAAGTATAGCTATTGCTACTCTAGCATGTAGCCATAGATGTATTGCATGTGAATGTGCAGGTCCTTTCATGTCAGGATGTTGCAAGAATCTATATAACTATGGCCTTCAAATGTTCTTTGCCTCTGTTATTTATTCTGCTTGAAACCCAATTCTTTTTTTCTTAATCAGTGTGTTCTTGCAGCTGCTGATGTCTTGCTCCTGAAGTCTATTTAGGAATGCTCTCCGATAAAAGTAGCTGCGTACTCCTATCTAACTGCATTGATGTGCTTTAATGAAAATGGCCAAATGGTAGTGACAATGAACAGTTAAAGGCCATGAATAGACTTTTATTCAATGTATACTAACATGCAAGGACGTGCACATGCAATATACAATGCATGCAAGCCTGAGTATAGCATTAGTTTATGACCATTTGTACCCTATCCATCTTATATAGAAGTCAGCCTTGAACTCATATTTCCAAGTCCACTCGCAGTTCTCTGAACAGAACATAGCTGGAAATGTCAGTATCCATCTTCTGAATGGCTTATTATCACTATTCTATACAGTGACTGCTGTTATAATGTTAACAGACAACAAAATGATGGAAAGCATAACGAAAGTTGACATGAGCATACCTCCTGCCGCCATTGCTATTTTGTACCATGTAGGCTCTAATTTTCGTGGGTTTTTATTTTTGCATATTTTGTGGGGCAGTCGACATTCACAAAAATTAAAATATTCAGGAGAATATTTTGTGCTTTATACTTCCAGTATTTAAATGCATTGCATAATTATGTTACCAATATAAATAACCTGGTATTAAACCATTCACAAAAATAAAATCACAATTGGCCTTTCCAAGTGGCGATTTGCAAAATTTGGCTCACAAAAATTAGAGCTTACATGCTAGCCAGCTATGTAGCTTGTTACATTTGTAGCAGCCTGCTAGCTACATACACATAGGAGCTATTTATACAGTGTAATACAGATGGAAATAGCCAATGGCTAGTATTAAATGTTTGCCTGCAATGGAGCGATATCTCAAACATGCCCACCAGTTTACCCACTCCATAGTCAGGAGAGCATGCATGACAGCTAGTGACGTAACACTAAACAGTGTGTTGTTGTGTGCATTCGTAACTGGGATAATACTGCAACAGTTATACATAGTCCAGACAGAGTGACTGTCAGTACATAGCTGCGCTGTATGCTGCTTATACACACTGGAAAATTGGTCCTGAAGAAACCAGTCCTAGGACCAATTTTTTCAGACAAAATAATGGTCCCCCAGACCAGAATTATTTGAAACGATCGGTCCTAGCCCGAAACCTTTGATCCCTTTAAGCACAAGTATGTGTAAATTGATGCGGCAGAAGTGATAAAGTATCTATACTACTAGAGCTAACATATGACACAAGTCTTGCAGTATATAGCTTAAAGACAAGGGAGTATATGATAGTACTTAAGTCATTGTTCTTCTCTTCTCCCGTACTGTGCTTCTCTTCACTGTGACTGTCCACAACATGTTCTTCTTTATTGTCCATGCTGTGCTTCTCTTTGCCCTCCATAGCTCGCAAACTACACCTTCAAGTGACGCTTCCTGCACATTGTACATAATTCCGTAAGTTGTTCTTGTTGGCACCACTCACATCTGATCCAGCCGCACTAACTAAACATGCTAACATGACCATGCACATGTGAAGCTTCTGAGGCAGACCTCGAGCTCAGCACTATAGCTACCGATACCGTAGTACCTTTAGATGTTATAGCATTTAAAGCTTGCACCACCCCACTGCAATTGCTGCATAAGCTGTTTTTACAAGATGGACCAATATTCCAATCTGGACCAATACTTTCAGGGGAAAATGGCCCGCCCAGGCCATTTATCTGGAATATTGGTCGATCCCTATCCTCTATGCCTATGACAGATCCAGCTATCTAGACTGTGCAATCTCCATCCAGTAGGATAGTCATCTCTGTGTCCCTCCCTCCCATCTGCCGGCTCTTTCCCTCCACCCTCCTCCGCAGTCCTTCACAAGCATACACACTAGTACTGGGATAGTAATTTGATCTATCCCTTGCTAAAAAATCCAAGTATGCAGAATTGTTATCATAATAATTACTTCTGAAAGCTCAGTTATACCTCTCAGCTTAGTTCAACAATGATGAGAGGTATATGTACAGTGTAGAATGTTGAAAGATAACGTTCGGAACTACACATGGTAAGGAAAGAAGGGGGGAAGGGAAAATGGCAGTGAACCGGACCAGCACCGGCAACCTCCAGATCTTTAGCCAACCCTTTAGCAGCCGGGTCACTGGTCACCGCCAACAGCCACTGATCCATTGGGGAATGGATCTTTGGTCAAATTTTGTTTAATTGCCCTCTATACAGAGGTGGCTGCATTACAGAGGTGCATAGCTTGTGATGTTTTAGTGCTATATCAGTCAATCAATCAATCGTTATTAGAGTGCACTGCACCAGAAGGTGCTATATAGCACACAGATAGGTCCAATGTAGAACTATCACAATGGTAATAGACTGAACATGGACATGTGAAGGAGGTTGGTATGTGAATAATAGAGTCATAGACCAAAATGGGCACACCACATGGATCTGATGCATTTCAAAATACTAGTGTACTAGAATCGAACAATTGGTACAAGCTGCGGACAGAGTGATGGCAGTCTGCTTCTTAATAGAGGTCCCCTGTGGCCAGATGTCCATCCCAGGCTGTGTAAGCAGGGGCTGTCTGATGTGGTCCCAGGCAGGGCATTGTAGCAGCCAATGGCAGACCTCCTCAACTTCTCCACTCTGACACTCCTTACAAACTCTGTCATCACTTGTAATGCACTCCTTGCCATCTCCCAACTTCAATCTGAAATGCTGATTTTCCTCCTCTTAACTTCATTAACATTGTCCTCTCCCTCTTCTCTTTCACCAATGCACAGCTCGATTCTAGCTTAAGATCAGCAATCTCTCTGAGTAAACTCAGCTTTGGCTTGTCTTCCATGCCCTTTTCTATCATTGACGTCACTCTACTCCATGCAGCACTCTCCAACATCTCCTGAATCTCTGAATCAGACAGATTCTTCATCGCATCTACTCCCATACCACTCCACCCAAAGTCACCAACACACTTGGCCATGTTCTTCACCCAGGCACCCTTACCACATCCCACAGAGTGTCTAGCAATCTTCCTCAGTAACCTGCCCTCGATCAGCTCACAAAGGCGCTCACTAGATTCAGGCATACTCTTGTCTGTGTCCCATTGCACCTGGACTCCAGACCCCCTTCTCCCCCGCCACCACGAAGAACCATTTCAAAATGCTCTTCGAAACTGCCAATGCATCCTCGCCTAATTTCACACAGTTCCCTTCATCATAGACACAAAGCAGGTTTCGACCTTGTTTCTTCCCTTTGCCCACATTCGTTTTCTTTAGTGCCCTCTAGAACTTCTTTTGGACACTGCAAATGTTGCTCCAGCTGTTCTCGTCTTCTCTTAAGATGAGACCTCTTTGCACTTTTTACTGCCTTGGAGTATCCTGCTCTGGCTTTCAAATATTCATTCCTCAAACACTTAGCTTCCGCAGTAGCCTTTCCCTCCAGCCAACCCTTCTCCTTTCTGTGCATTTTCTTCCTCAACTCCTTGAGCTCCTTGGTGAACCATACCTGGCCTTGCCTTCTACCGCCACAATTGACTTCCTTCAGCCCACTCTTCAGTCCCTCCAGCAATTCACAGTATATACTATCTATATAGGTCAGCTTGATCATCCTTCAAGCCTTTCAGGCAAACAACATTATCAGCAATAAAGTCCTCTCGGTCATGCATGTAGTCCTCCGCAAAAAGACAAACTTCTTCAGTGGGCGTTCCTCATGGTCCTTTGTGGGCAAGGGGAAAAGATCCGGTCCACCATCCAATGGGATATCCCACATAAGGGCAGAGTGATCGGGTATTCTATAACCTTCCTACCCAACACATAGCTCTTCTTCACACTGTGACATTGTCTTGACAACAAAATTCTTGATGCCGGTCAGCTCATCTCCTGGCACCAAACAGTAATCAACCACTGAACTGCCTCTGCTAGAGATACATGTGAACTGGTCTTGACCCTGATGACCATTGACAAACTTACACCAACCCTGAGCTTCTCATACTCTGGATTAGTTCGCCATGGCCATTCTTCTCCAGATCCACACAACATCTAGCTGGCACTTCGTCCACATCACTCAGCCCACCACATCTTGAGTTAAAGTCACCACACACAACCACCTGACCCTCCAACTTGAAGTGGTTAACCTGCTCTTCCAAGACCTGAAAACGTTCTTCCGTGTCAACTTTTCGACTTGAACCAACCGGAGGAAAGAAGCACACTGCATGTGAAGTCTCTCTGTGCTCCAACCGAACCCACATGATAGCCTCCAACTGCGCGCCTGCCTACCACGTCTACCAACCAATCACAGAATATGCAGGATTCCTTTACCAGTACCCCAACCCCACCAGAGCCTCTCGCTGCATTTTTACTAACCCATGCCCTGTTATGTCCAAACCACCTGTAACCATCAAACCCTGCAGTCTCTATTCCTCTTAACCAAGTCTCAGTCAAGCACACAATATTGATATATATCAGGCTGAAAAAGTCCAGAACCTTTGCCCATTCATATCCCAACTCTCCACAACTCTATCACCTCCAATCCCGTCACCTCTTGCCCACCCAGAGACATCCCAACACATTGCTTTTTAGTCATATAATTATACCATCATCACACCCTCAGATGACACATTATCACTTCACTTATATAACTGCTCAATCGAGCTGCATGGCCGTTAGCTATATATATATGTATAAAATCTATGTCTGCACGCAGTAAGGCAATAACAAAATTGTAATAATATTTTTTTTTACTTTTTGGGCACACACTGCCCGTGATAAGTGAAAAGACAAGAAAACTATGAAAAAAGTAAGCAAAAAGCAAATACGCGGTAAGCGAATGCCTGCAGCTTATGACATAATCTGACATATTATGACATAATCTGTACTTCTACTACCACAATGAATGAATACAATTAACACCCCCCCCCCCCCATGTATGAATTGTCTGCTAATTGCTTGTTACATGCCCTGTCTTTCACACATCTACTGCCTCTTCTTTCCATGAAGACGGTTTTTGGTCTTCTTGGGTCTTCCAGGGTTAGGTTTCCTGTGTGAGGGTACACAAAAGAGCAGTCAATAAGTAAGGTAATAAGGTAATAAGGTAATAAGGTAATAAGTAGTAATTATGGTAATAAAGATAGTAAGTATTATGCCTCTAGCTTTAACCACAGTTTTCCTTACATTCGCAGTGGATTTTTTGAATCCATGCTCTTTGTCCAATTGGGAACTGCAGTGTTTTGTCTTGTGCAGGGTTTCTTACATGGTGGTGGATTATCACCCTTAGGTGCACATGGTGGCTGTGGATTAGTGGCGGGGATCATCATGATCATTAGGTGGTGGTGGGGGATCACACACACACACACACACACACACACACACACACACACACACACACACACACACACACACACACACACACACACACACACACACACACACACACACATGCACACACACACAGCTCAGGCCTAGGTACACACCATGTCAACTCCAGCCAACTTCCAGGCCTTCAATGACTCCACATCATGCTCAGCAGCAGCTCTAAAGATGGCAAGAGGAACAAAGCTACAACTCCACACACAATAATTAACAATCTTGCTAAAAGGGCTAATACTGTATTTACTGTATACCCATATTCAGTAAGGGAACTCCCTGCCCCTCCCCTTTCCCTCCCCTCTGCCCCCCCCCCCCCCCCCCACACACATTACCATACCGGCGCATCTCGATGTTGGTGTTATATGTGCTCCTGTCTGGACCAAGAGCTTGATGATCTCAAAGTGCCTACACAGACATTGCCGAACACATTGATTAACCAACAAACATTGCATGTGGTTGTATCCTTAAGTTGCTTCATTACACACTTACTTGCATTGTATTGCATCTATAAGTGGTGGGTGTCCAAATCTGTCTTGGAGGTGGACAGGTGCACCATGCTCAAGCAACATGCGTACAATGGCGGGGTTACCTTTGGAGCAAGCAACATGTAGGGGGCTGCGCCCATCGCTGTTCGGCAAACTGAAGTCCCCGCCCTGGTGAAAAAAAGTGCTGCAATATTGAATATTGTCAATCTCACACACTCGGTCATGAACATACACACACGCACACACACACACACACACACACAAGCACACACACACACACACACACACACACACACACACACACACACACACACACACGCACGGACGCACACACACACACACACACACACACACACACACACACAGACAGACACACACAACCTGCTCTTTTAGTTGCAGCAGTCCATCTTTGTCTCCCACAGCTGCGTAGGAGCACATCAGTTGAGGAATTAAGTACTGCAATACTTGCTCCTTCTCCTGTTTAGAAACAAACAAACAAACAAACAAACAAACAACATGCTTAATTTCCTGTTGTATGTGCTTCTCTCATTCAACCACATACATATACCTCTATCAGGGGAGATTGGGTGTTACCAATTGCAGTTCTCACAAAAATATCATGCATTAGATATTGACTCAGTAAAATGTCACAAACTAGACTTAATTATACAATCGTTGCTGAATCATGTATTTTAGGTGAAAATGGTAAGAAAAACTGGGCTTTCTCTGTTAAGCCTACCTACATGACCTTAGCTCACATGTGTATAGGCTTTAGCCCATCAATACATGACGATCACACTCTTCATTCAGTATACTACAAAGATGCAGCTACGGCAGATACAAGTAGTCAGAGAAACATCTGTAACAGGAGGTAGGCCAAATATTTATAGAAGGATAAAGACAGGTTTCCCAACCACAGAGAGATATGTAGCCAATATTAGGTCAGTAGGGGTGAGGAGGGTGCTGGCGGGTCTCCAGCTGGGTTGCCTCCCGCTAGCGGCGGAGACTGGCCACTACACTGGGGTCCCCCTCTGCCAGCGCTCTTGTAGGTTGTGTGATCATGGGGAGTTGGAGGATCAGATCCACTTATTAATTATTTGCCCCGCCTTCCATTAGTACAGATTGCAGCTATTCAACCACTGCAACACCCTATATATCATGCACTTTCTTTCAACAGTCGATCACAAGCAAACCACAATTCATCCTAAGCTTCTATTACAATTTCATTGCAAACAGACTTACTAAGATGTACACCCATAGGCAGTCTCTTATATTCAGTTAATAATATCAACCCTTCATGCGCAGTGTAGTTTGGCGCCTCTTTTTGAAATGTCGCGAAGGAGTTTACGAGAAGGCTACGGGTGCTGCAGAGTTCTGCCATTGGGCTTCCTGCATCATCGTTGGTTGCGAACATCATCAAGAAGACAGAGAGGAGACAATTTTGATTGGATTTGCTCATGCGCAGTATAATTGGCACCTGTTTTGAATTATTGCGAAGGAGTTTAAGAGAAGGCTAGCTAAGGTGAAGAGTTCTGCTATTGGGCTTCCCACATTGTTATCAGTTGCAAACATCAAGAAGACAGAGGGGAGACTATTTTGATTAGATTTGCTCATGCACAGTGTAGTTTGGCACAGTCATGTTTTTGAAATTTCATGAAGGAGTTTGCAAGAAGGTGTATGGGTGCCAGAGAGTTCTTCTATTGGGCTTCTCATATCGTCAGTTGCGGACATCATCAAGAAGACAGTGGGTAGACAACTTTGATTGGATTAGAGAACAGGTTTAGACTTATGATACCACCCAATCGGTGTCTATGAGGGATTTAGATCATTCGACACTTGGCGCTTTGCATCCTCAAGCTTCGTGCTCTAAATCCTGCAGGCACCTCTTGGGCGGCAGTACATATTGATATGTGAACTTTATCGCTCTGATTTGCAGGTCCCTAAAGTACAATTAATGACCTACTACGGGGTCAATATGCCATTTTAAAGACCTCATTAGCACATAATGATCAAAGCATACTATGCTTGCCATAGTATAAATATATATACTCACCTTTTCTAATGACGTATTCTCCATATATTGCAACAGTCATGTATATACAGTTTCTGGGCACTTGGAATTACAGCATACCACCACAGCATGCACCCTACACACCTTGGCTGAGCTGGTGTTGAAAGCCTTTATGAATGCTTGCAAGAATCCTTTGCCCATCATAAATTCATCAAAGGAAAGGGGCTCCTCAGGTAACACAGTGAGCTCACCACGCTGGTTTTTCACCAGCCACTGAAGTACGAGTAAACACAACAAGGATTACAATAGGACACACACACACTGTAAGAACTGTGGTGACTTCAAACCACCAGTGGTAGTATCTCAGGGACAAGTATATAGCGGTTTCAAACCACCATTTTAACCACCATTTTAACCACCATTAATTTGTCCCTAAGAAACCACCACTATTATACAGTAATGTTGCAGAGGCTCATAGTTGCGTTGATGATACACTGATACAAGATTCTTGAGCAAGACACAACTGTTAGTGATAAATCAAATGCAGGATGTTTCGACCCAATCCTGTGTGCAGTTGACAAAGACCTCCAGATCAAAACATCCTACATCTGATTTATCATTAACAGTTGTGTCTTGCTCAAGAATCTCGTATCGGTGTACTATTATATAGTGTACTTCTGAGCACCAATGTGTCCTTGTGGTATACAATCTGCTGAAAAGTGATTTAGGCATGTGTAAAGCTACATACATCACATTGGACCACTACCACCATAGACACAATCCTCCCTTCATAGACACACCCCTCCTCCACAGACACATCTCTTGCCCACCAGAAACATGGTCCTCCCTTCCCAACTGCCTACAGACACACCTCCTTCTTCTCCTTAGTGTTAAGGTCATGTCTGCAAAGGACATAGGAGACCTTTGCCAGGGCAGCTTCGGGTGTCATGTCACCTCCCGGGATGACTCCATGGTCTGGAAGCACCTAAACAGAGGGAAGATTGTATGATGCAGATCGAAGTGAGCACACACACACACACACACACACACACACACACACACACACACACACACACACACACACACACACACACAAACACAAACATAACATATATCACACACACACACACACACACACACACACACACACACACACACACACACACACACACACACACACACACACACACACACACACACACACACACACACACACACACACACACACACACACACATACACACACACACATACACACACACACGCACCCTTCCAGCTGCATACTTGTCGTTGACATGGCCGCGGCTGCACTGACTACAGTTAATGATGATCACACCTCTCGTAGTGGCAGCCTTGAGCTCATCCAAGATAGCCTGGTTCTGGTCAGGCACATTGCCAGAGCCAAAACTAAGCAATACTACCCCCTGCATGTGAGGCTGAAGGAACGCACGCACCTAGAGGAGTAGAGGAGAGGAGGAAGAGTGCAGGAGGGAGGGAAAGGGAGGGGAGGGGAAGGGAGAGGAAGGGAAGGGAGGGGAGAGGTAGGGGATCAGAGGAAGGGTCGCTTCATACACTAACAGTAGAGAGATGGGCATTACTTAATGTACACGGCAGGATTATAGCAAACAGTATACATCCCACCGCATCTTATTCTGTCCTTAATAAACAGCAGAAATTGCAAGAATGAGAAGATATTCTAGCTAACTACTATAAGCCCATTCTAACTTACCAATTGAAGTGACATGGGTGGAGCATGTACTAGACATGGACATGTAATGGAGTCCACTAGAAACTAGTTTCCACTTCAAAAACAAACTAGGTCATTTCTAGGTACCGGGTGGTCATAGCTTCAAGATGCCCATCATGCCTGACAGGTACACAGCACACACACACACACACACACACACACACACACACACACACACACACACACACACACACACACACACACACACACACACACACGCACGCACAGTGTGTATACCATAACAGTTATAGTAGTGCATGATGCTCGGTAACTATAATTATATGTATATATACAACTCACGGTCTCCTGGGTAATGCCAGGAAATAGCTTCAAGATGCCCACATTCGAATTCATCTCTTTTTGCACCTTAAACTTGCTCAATTCCCCTCCACGGTGCACATTCTTCCAATCCACTAAAGCGAAAGTGAGTAAATCATTGGCCCCTTACATCCATGCAGTACCACACTGCCACAGCTTCTTTTAAACCTCCACTCACAGGTCCTTTACGTTCTTACCTTTGATGTCAATCTCCAAGACAGCCAGAGGAGGGAAATTGGGGCTACTGAAGGCATCCAGGCTAAGAGAGTCCATCTTGCAGCAGCGGTTGCCACGAAAGAGTTTACTGTTGAAGAGGATGCACACCTGCACAAGCATAAAGGACAGGTCAGTACACACCATTGACAACTGAAGAGTTAGCCTTGGGTACAGTCTCTTGTGAGCACCTCTGGAATAATGTTCTTTCCACAAACAAGGAGGGCATCTACCAGGTTGTCTCTTCCATCACTCCTCAGCTCCATCAGAGGGACCTACACAACACATGTACATGTACACATGTACACATGTATACACACACACACACACACACACACACACACACACACACACACACACACACACACACACACACACACACACACACACACACACACACACACACACACACACACACACACACACACACACACACTTTTTTTTCAATGTCACCAATCATTATTATTTGAAACAACAGTGCTAAAGACTGGTCAACAACAGAAAAGTGACATTAAGGTGAGCTTAACACTGCCAAAAAAGGAAAGTTCTGACGATGAACTTGCACAGTATGGTTAAGACACCATGCAGAGGCTAACTATGTACAGGGGTTACAAAAGCTTAAACATAAACATGCAGCAGAGTTCAAGAGAAAAGAAAAAAAGGATCATGCAAACTTAACTACACAAGTTCCGTTTACACCAGATGTCGTAGGATGATGCAACCACATGCTTAATTATGTCAATCTCGAAGTTCTGTCGGTCTTTGGCTTTGGCTTGTAGCAGTTTGAAGAGCTGCTGAAAGCCCACTGTGCTCAGGAAGCCTCTCGACCCGACCTCGAGAGTGATGATAGATGTCTGGCGGGAACAAGTACAGGCAGCTGCAAGGTCCCGGTACCGATGGACCTTCCTCTCTGCAGCGTCTGCAATGTTGATCTCAAAAGGCACCGTCAGCTCTACCAGGTAGATGGCTGAAGTTCCCCAGATAACCATGTCCGGGCGCAGGTCCGTGGGAGCACACACACACACACACAAACACACACACACACACACACACACACACACAGACTATACCTGTGACCCTGTAATGATGACAGTCTTCACAAGGTTCTCCAACATGAAGGAGAGAGCTGAAGCCTTGTAACACATTGTGTCAGCCCCGTGCAAGATGATAAAGCCATAAAAGTCTCGGTAGTACTTCTCAATGTCCGATGCCATCCTAGCCCAGTCATCCATCTTTATGTTGCTTGAATCCAGGAGGGGCTTATAGGTCATCATGCAGTACAGTATGCGGATATTTTTGGCAGTAACTCTACCTCGCAAAAAAGAGCCAGATCAAAGCTAGCTAAATTGCAGAATTTGTGCCATTTGCCACAAATGTACATAATGCCATGTAGTCTGGTGCGCTAGACTAGGGGTCTATGTTGTAGCTGTGTGAGGCAGTCACCCACGACCCACCCTATCACTCTCAAGGAACACAAGCATAGCTAAGTCCACCAGTTTGGATGGAGTTACTTAGTGGTGGCCTTACGGAAGAGCAAGGGGCTCGAATGGGAAGCTACTTCTCTCTTCCTCTGTGAACTCGTACTCCTCATCATTCAGCATTGGGAACTTGGCGACTAGCTCTCGGATGGGTCCGGGAACGAGACCTGCACAAGCAGAGGTGGAACAAATGCTGCTCATGGCCAGCTGTGGGGCCTACAGTCTCTGTTTAATAGTGTATAGTATTGAAGTGAGGGCTTCTCAGCTGGCTCAGGCATCAGAAAGGGTTGGTTCTCTAATACCAGCTTCACAACAGGGTTGAAAACCTTGCCGACATTTCGACCAGATGCTCTGATATTCGCCCTGAAGAAGACCAGAGCATCTGGTCCAAACGTCGGCAAGGTTTCAACCCTGTTGTGAAGCTGGTATTAGAGAACCAACCCTTTCCAGTGTATAGTATTTCCTAAAACTAGAATTAAATGGAACGGCGGGAGAAACGGCTTATACCCCACCATTCCCTTTACTTCGCTTTACTCTGCGGCCTACAGTCCCGCTGGTGCTGGCCTACCGTCTGGGCTAGGAACCATGCCGATGGTTCCTCCCGTGTATATTATCAAGACTCTGTTTGGATTTCGGTCACGCTGCTTGGCCGTCATGGTTCCGTAACAGTTGGAGAGCGAGCACAACCGTACGGAGGGACCCTGTTACTTGTCCAATCGTGAAAATTTATCGAATCCAGCTATCCACCGAGAAAAACGGATTATTCATATTTATACTATGGCATCATTGCCAAGCTATGTATCATCTATGGGATAATCTATAAATAATATTATGCTATGAATTATAAACTGG
>OZ025870.1:1362500-1387500 GCA_964019415.1 Ianthella basta | reverse complement strand
ACCTTACCGACATTGCGAGCGGTCCGAGCTTCAAGGTAGGTATAATCTAGGTATTGCTACTTACTCTATGCATAGTCGTACTGAGTAATACGCGTGATATTCCGGAACCATCATCGGATGATTCATGTTCTCCTATGGTTTGGTGGGCGGTAGCTAACTATTGACAAATAGTATTATCAAGCTGTTCTTGTTAAAATAGTAGAGATAAAACTGTATACATACTACTTTGGATAGGAGAATGACTAACATTCGAATATTAAATTGAACATATGCACACTACAGTGAACTCATAGTTTTCATGCATTGAGTGAGTGCACTGATCTGATCAGTAGCAATTATCACGGCAGCACATATGCAGAAACACAGCTTTATATAATAACTGTAGTGATTGTCGTGGCAACACACATCATACATATGTAGAATAGCGTACACAGACCAGATGTCAAGTGCATACAATTCAAGCTTGCCCTAAAAATAGCCATGGCTACTGAATTGTTACTATATTATACAGAAGTGCTGAGTCTCTCTGCAATGTTGCACAAGAGTGTATATTTATCAGAACTCCTCCCTCTGTTATGGGTGGTTAAGTAAATTCGTGACTTGTGTAGTCACACATATGCACACACATTGCATGCCTGGAGCTGCTGAATCTCCAGGCTATTATTAATATTCATTGTGCACGGAGCATCCAGGAGGGTGGGAAATGATATCATGATAATCAATTACACATGCAGCATAATATCTTGTGCTGAATAATAATAATTATATATTTATGAAGCCTGAGGCCTATTCATGTAGGAGGAGTGGCTCATATTGTTGCATGTCATAACGACGTCTCATCATCTGTTCAAATATTCTTATACAATTGTGTAATGTGACTTCTCATATAATTATTACATAATCATAGTGTTTGTATGAACACTCATAACTATGATATGTGTAAGTGGAAGATCATTTGAGCGAGTTAATGTGATTTATTGCTATGAGCCAACACTGCAGACCTGTGAGGTATTGACATGCACTATTGTAAAGTTTTGTATAATTATATATAGACAAAGAGAACACACACACCCTGTTCCTCTAGATCTGCTACAGAATGACTGCCTTCTAAACTGGGCTGTCGATCAAAGGATCACCAGATAATGATGTCACTCACTTGATGGGGACATGCTTGAGAGGAGCACTGATACTGAGGGGTAAGCATGGCAACATAAATCTTTGGAGTGATACTGCGCACACATAATATTCAAAGACTAAGTATAAAAATAGACCTTAATTGCAGCTGCTCATGCACAGAGTAGCAATCAACCATCCATCAAAGAACTGTGCGTACAGCAGGTTCGGCAAGACCTAGCTTGGAACTTAAAATTACCATAATAAGTTATGTGTCGATCTGATCAGAACAGATCAGAACTAATAATTCAGTGACACATGCATGCTTGTGCAATATTTCTGGTTGCTGCACTATTTCACAGTGGAACCCCATGCACTTTGTGGACCACCCTGGACATCTTAAATATTATGGGCATACCTATAACATTATGCTGTATCTCTGGAATATTGACACCCCAGAAATAATCAAGATCCTTCTCTTGTTCCGAAGGATGTTTGTGTTAGCTAGCCATATACATAAGTGTACTACTAGAAACACAAAAATTAGTATAAAATTTAATCAGCATGAAATGTTTAACACTGCATAGAATAATTGTTGTGGTAGGAACAAGCTGGAGAGACACGCAGCATTAATTAGAGTGAGTAAACACACCAGTTTTTATCATGACAGCCACAAAGAAGGTTGCATACACAAACACATGCACCTTAAGCAGCAACGCTAGAGTACAATAGGTTTTAAAATGCATTGGTTGTACATCGAATAGCATACTTATGTGGTGCACTTGCGGTTGACGATGGAAGGGCCAGTCTCATCATACTCCTGCTTGCTGGCCCACATTTTTTGGAAGGTGGACAGAGAGCCCAGCATGGATCCACTGATCCAGGTTGCGTACTTCCTCTCGGGAGGGGCAATGACCTTGACCTTCGTTGTCGGAGGGGCAGGGCAGTGATCTCCTTCTGCATTCGGTCAGCTAAGCCTGGGAACATCAGGTACACAGCACCAGGTAATTGGTCAGGTCACGGCCAGCCAAATCCAGACTAAGGACGGCATGGGGAAGAGAATGGCCTTCATGAATGGGAACAATGTAGGTGACACCACCTCCAGATTCAACCACAATGCCAGTGGTGCGACTAGCGGTATACAGAGACAGTGGGGGTTGTGTGGTGACGTACATGGCTGGAGTGTTGAAGGTCTCGAACATTATCTGGGTAGTTTTCTCCCTGTTGGCCTTTGGGTTCAAAGGAACTTCGGTCAGGAGGATGCCGTGTTCATCCGGGGCCACACGGAGCTCGTTGCAGAAGATGTGGTGCCAGATTTTCTCCATATCGTCCCAGTCGGTCACAATGCCGTTCTTGCTTGGTTCACTCAGAGTCAGAATGTTGAGTTGCGACTTTGGCCTCGTCGCCAACGTAGATCTCCGATGACAGGTCAATAGGAGCCAAATAATTGGGTCTGCCGACAATAGAGGGGAATACAGCACGAGGTGCATCATCTCCCGCGAATCCAGCCCGCATCATACTAGATCCATTGTCAATCATCAGTGCATGCGCAGCAACATCGTCTTCAGCACACGTAGCCATTAGTCTTTGGATTATAGTACGTCGGACTTTACTTTCAGCAGTGTCCAGGACAACTCATCGTTACCCCCATTGACTCCACCTTATCTTCCGGTGACATCATAAAGTGTTGAATCATTTATTGTATGAGATTTTTCAGTAAGTGTGCATGCCCCTGTACTGAGATCCTCTGTTACTTGTGTTGGTGGCCATTTCTGCCACCAACTACCGCCTTTTTAGCGGCACATGTGGTGGTGCCATTGTTATACTTGCACTGTGTGGTCTTTTTTACCTCCAACTACTGCATTTACTCTACTGCCACATGTGGTGGTTACATTGATACTTCATGATCTCACCCTTCATACACCATAATTATATTCATGACTTGTGGTCAGACACAATTCCTGGAAACACATACTCCCACAATGATATTTTGGTGGAGGTATGGTGACTGGGGAAGGTAATGAGATTCATGATAAACACTATGTGAATAAATTTTGGGAAGGAATGCATGCCACATGTTAGTCAGCTGACAGCTGCAGCACTTTCTTATAACAACTTTACTAAATAAGGGAATCTTGGGAAATGTTGTTGTCTAGCAACAGATTGCATGATGAACAAAGGCTGCCACCATTACAAGCTGTAGACAAAAGCCTGCATGCATATGCTGGAATGTGTGCATGTGACCTTAGTCAGGCCAGTTATATACAGCAAGGGATTGGGCACACTAGTATACTAAGGTTCTATACATAATTATACATTATATTGTATATTACAGCTACGTACACAGATAATCGTGGTATTTGCAAAGTGGCAAGACTTAGTACTATTATTCCATCCATCACATATATAGGGAGAGCAAAACCATATGCTATACAATAGCAGTCATGCCCTTCGGCTTGGACAGCATTCCTGTCTAATAGCAGTGCTTTCAACAAAAATTATATACCTAATCCCATTCCATTTAGAACCACTCCGTTAACATGCTGTACACATCAGACTACATGGGTGACATACATGAGTAACTAGCTACAATACAATATGCAGGACTGGTTGTTAAGCTTGAGTGGAGGAGAGGAATTATATCCTTTATATATGGCACACTTCATATTGGAATGTTACAGATCTTCTGTACGTATGCATTCAGTTAATGCATGGCTGCATGACAAGTAGACGCAGCTGTTAGATATAGTGCATGTCTGCAGTGAGGTCTCTGTTGCATGTCCTCCCACCTTGGATGCATGGTTTATACATAGGCTGTGGGGGATGCAACGGAGGACTTCATGACTAATCTATACCTGGACACACCCTTTAATCAGAGCAGGATAGATACCTATAGGTTTACAATATTATACACTATATAGGCGAATGCAAGGCGTTGTGTGGGCGAGCACAGCATGTACAGGACCGCACGTGACGGATGCAGTCACGCTTACGTGTGCTGACCAGTAAGGATGCTGGGTAGCTAAATGTGGGCCTGAAGTGAATGTGCATGAAGTAAGTATATAAAAGCAGGGTCATGTGCTGCCACGATGGTGACATGCAGGAGGATGCAGTAAAGTGCGCGATTCCTGCTGCCGAGGCTGCGGGTTTGCCCCGTCAGGCTGAGAGTGCATAGGGAGTAGGAACCGGAATCGCATGAGAATCTTTCGAATGGGCTGTAGTTAGGAAGTTTGCGCGACTATTTTCATTGTCTTAAGCAATCCATGGAAGCCTTCCGCGAAGAATACACCGGAGGAGCTCAAGCGCCTGTTGCGCAATCACCCCGACTACTGCACACGTGTGCAATTATGGTCCAAAGAATCAACCAACCATGTATGGAGTGGACCGTTGCGACCTAATGTCTTCCGGTTCGTAATTGTATTAATTACCAGTAAGCTGTAATTACCACAACACTGGTACATAAATCTGACAAGGACTTCAAGTCACATTCCCAAAGATAAAGAGGTGTCCTTTCTAGATACAAAACTTCTATTGCTAGCAACTCTTCAAGTCATAGGACCACATTCCTCTGCCACTTCTCTGGTCATGAGTTGATCACAACATTCATAGCGTAATTTATCAAATTGTTTATGAAGCATAATTATTGAAAAGCAGTTGGACAAAGACAAAGTGTCGTTGACAACTATATTCCTTGCAGTATTGAGTTGTGAAACCTAGCAGGTCTACTAGAACCCCTTCCTGCTCCTTTTTGGGCTGCTTCAGACAATGACAAACAGATTTAGTCACTAGTCGTGAATACCACTATACATACGTACTGAACTGACTTGTACACAGCTAGCTAGCTAGTTGAAACTCCCTTGGATATTGAGCAATGGTAACCATATGCATGACAGTTAAAACCAGCAATGAGTGGGAAGTGCAATGAATTGCTAATGAAGACGTGCTCTTGATCGGCCAAAGGACGCATCACTCAATTCTCAACCTAACTAGCTAGTGAGCTAGCTTCCATATGCATTGTACGACAAACCAGACAAACCACCATTTTGTACAGTATAATATAAGCAGTTTCACTATTTTGACAATCAAAAGCAACTATGGCTGTAGCTGTACGTCTGATAGTCATGGCCTAACTTTGGAGGAGGTAACCAACATGCAATGATCGTACGGAGCAACACATGAAGGTCACTGTGATCAAGGTGTTCCAATACAGCAAGACCTCACAACACAAGAGGGGACACATCCAGAGGATATTCTTTCGGGAGTTCTATGCCCTAAGTGACACATATTATACAGTATGTATACTGTAGAAGTGTCCATACACATACGTACATGACTTCTCGTACAGTGAGAACAGTTCCATAATCAAGACAGCCCTAGCAGAAGCCCAACCAGAGGATGTTACTTCCAAACATGAAGGGGTTTCATTGCTGTGGATACCATGAGGCAGCAGTGCAATCTGGTGGGGAGGGGGGAGGAAGGATGATTGCATGGATAGGAGAGTTTGAAGACAAGCAGACATGAACAAGCACATACACAAAATCACACACAAGTGCACACACACACACACACACACACACACACACACACACACACACACACACACACACACACACACACACACACACACACACACACACACACATATACACACACAGACACACACACACACACACACACACACACACACACACACACACACACACACACACCTTGTTCCTCTGCTAGAATGACTGCCTTCTCTCTCTGAGGATCACCAGACACTGACGTCACTAGAGCTTGATGGGAACACATTTGAGATGAGGACTCATACTGAGGGGTAACCATGGCAACATTAAGCTTCCTACAAATCATTACTATAGTAGGCAATAGGCTGCACCTAGGCCTTGACAGAATCATGTGAGTTTACTTTAGCAGAAGCTCCTCCCTCTATTTTGGGAGGTAAGATAAACTCATGATTTGTGGTCAGACATTCCAATTGAAACTGCAATCCCAAAATTGATACTCATAGTGGCATGCCCATCACCCTATACTAGGAGAGCAGTAAAGTGAATATTGAAAGGCATCTAAAGTGATAGCTTTATATACACAATTAATGCACTCAAATCTACACATTCAGCTGGTTTGGGGGGGGAGGAAGGATAATGGGGTGGGAGAGTTTGAGGGCAAGCAGAAGTGCATACACACACGCACGCACGCACATGCACACACACGCACACACACACACACACACACACAGGAAAAAGACATTTCCTTATTAATGACAACATTACAAAAACAAGGAAATGGAGTCAGTGAGTAAGCAGTGATTGCCAGCATGCTGAGGGACAAATGGTACAATAGACAACTGTTTCAGACTCATGCAGAGGGTTTGAACATGCACAGGAATAATAATTAGCAGTCATGTAGTAGGGTCAGTGTGTTTAGTATGCATGCAAGGTTAGCTACACACACACACACCTCCTCCTCCTCCTCCTCTGTTCCCCATGTCCCACTAGGGACGTTGGGCGGGTTCCAGACACTGTGACACCGGTGCGGGGGTAGCCATGTTCACATTTTGGCAGATGTAGGTCCTCCATTGCTGTCTGTCTGTGATCGTCGTTGTCCAGTTGGTGATGTCCCTCAAGTCTCGGCTAATGAGGTCATACCAACGAAGGGGTGCTCCTCCCGTTGGTCTGCGCCTACCACTAGGCCTGCACCTCAATAGCTGTCTTTGGGGGCGAGTGGTTGGCATTCTCCAGACATGACCAAACCATTGAAGGCGTCTCTGCTTAAGCTGATCCTCCATTGACACCATCCCTGTTCTCTCCAGGATGTCACTGTTCCGAACTCGGTTCCATAAGGTGATGCCTAGGATGTCGCGGAGGCAACGCATCTGAAAGGAATTCAGCTTACGAATGTCATGTTGGGTCACCGTCCATGTCTCCGCTCCATAGAGGAGCACAGACAACACCAGGGTCCGGAAGATGCGTACTTTGGTGGCAATGCTGAGGGCCCGGCTGCGAAATACTTTCTTCCTCCAAATCTGATACACTTTGCCTGCCTTCTCTAGCCTCACTGACACTTCTCGTTCCACATTGATAGACTGGCCAATCTCACTGCCAAGATAGGTGAAGGACTCCACCTCTTCTAGGGGCTGGTTCTGCAGCGTGATGGATGGCTGGTTGCTAGACTGCGGCTCTCCCACAGCGAGGATCTTGGTCTTAGTGGCACTGATAGTCATGCCCCACCGTCTGCAGGCATTGTCGATGGCATTGACCATGTCCTAGAGCTCTCCCCGGGACTCTGCAACCAGTGTCAGGTCATCTGCATACAGTGCATCTTGAATGGATGTAGATGCCGTAGTCTTGTCCCGGTAAGTGTCACTGAGGAACAATCCTTCACTTGTGGTGTAGTCAATCTGCAGGCCTCCATTAAGATTTGCCATTGCCTCTCTCAGGATCTTGTCTAGGAAGCAGTTGAAGAGCAGAGGTGACAGCACACAACCTTGACGGACACCGGTTGTCACCTCAAACCTCTCTGATGTGTCTCCTGCTGATCTTACCTGGCACCAGGTTTCTGAGTGCAGCTCCTCAATGATGGCTACCAGCTGGCGAGGTACCCCATACTCCCTCAGGATGGCTGCCATGGCTTGACGGTTGACTGAGTCGTAGGCCTTTGTGAGATCCACAAAGCACATGAATACCGGTGTCCTGTATTCTGTTGCTCTCTCAACAACCTGTCTCACCACCCAAATCTGGTCAACTGTGCCTCGTCCCTTCCTGAACCCGCACTGTGTCTCAAGTAACTGAGGTTCAATGATGGCTTGTAGCCTCTCCAACAGGATGAGAGTCAACACTTTACCAGGTACACTGAGAAGGGAAATCCCTCTGTAGTTGTTGCATTGTGTCCTGTCCTTCTTCTTGAAAAGTGGAATCAATGTAGCATTTCTCCAGTCTTGGGGCACCTTCCTTGTTCGCCATACTTCTTCTATCAGCTCTGTCAACCAAACTATCACTGTCTCACCACCACTCTTCAACAGTTCAGCCACTATTCTATCATCCCCTGCTGCTTTGCCATTCTGAAGTCTCCTCACTGCTTTAACTACTTCCTCCCTTGTCACATCTGGTGTGTCTGTATCGCCATTGTCTTCTACCTCTGCCAGCACCTCAGCCGCCACTGCGTTCTCCACATTCAGGACATCCTGAAAGTGTCTCCTCCAGTGAGCCAGCTTGTCCTCGTTTCTCTGCAATGGCTGGCCTACCTCATCCAGGATGGTATCTGGTGGTCTTGTTTTGCTGCCGCTCAGTCTTTTCAGCTTCTTGAAGAAGTCCCCTTGCCTGCATCGTCTCAGGTCCTCCTCCATTGCTGCCATGTTCTCATCCCACCACTTTTCTTTGTCCTTCTTAACTGACTGTCTCACTAGCTTGCACAGAGCTACATAGTGCTTCCGCTTCTCCTCACAGGCGCGCTGGTTCTGCCACATTACAAAAGCCACCCGCTTCTCTTCTGTCAGTCTCAAGGTGTCAGTTGAGATCCATTCCTTCTGTGGCTGTCTTCTCTGGTGAAGATGCTGCTCTGCCGCATCCACTAAGGCCTTCTTCAAACCAGTCCATTGCTTCTCTACATTTCCCCTTCCACTCCTGCCTTCAAAGGCCGACCAGATGGTGTTCAAAAACTCTCCCCTTCTCTCCACTTGTTTCAACAGACGTACATCAAAGGGCTTCCCTGATCTTTGCCTTGGTTTCCTCTTCAACTTCAGACGCATGGACATTACAACTAGGCGGTGATCACTGTCTAAGTCTGCTCCTCTGAATACCCGGGTGTCTAAAACTGATGGTCTAAGCCTTTGTTTCACCAGTATATAGTCTTTCAAGCTTGCTTGTGCCCTTGGATTTGGTGGATACCATGAGTACTGGTGAATACGCTTGTGAGGGAAGACTGTATTGGTCACACACATCCCATGTGCAGAGGCAAAGATACAAGCTTCTCCCCATTACTGCTGGTCCTCTTACCCAGTGCATGTGGTCCAACAACACTTTGCACACTTTCCCCAATTGATGCATTGAAGTCCCCCATGACCATTGTGAGTCCATTCGCCTTGCGCATTACTTCGTCCAATTCTGAATAAAACTGTTCCTTGTCTTCTTCACTGCTGTCCTCGGTGGGGGCATACACTACCACTATCATCAAGGGGCCCATTAGGGATAGGAATTCAGCTGTCAGTATGCGTGGTGACACTGCCTGGTAGTGCCGAAGGGCTGCCCATGCATGTGCATCCAGTGCGATACCAACTCCTTCTAGTGTGGTTCCATCCTTCCTGCCTGAGAACACTAGCCTATAGCCCTTCTCTTCATCCAACATCAAGTGTCCTGCTTCTGAGAGGTGAGTCTCTGTTACTGCCAAGATGGAGATTCTGTTGCGCTGCATCTCTGCTGCCAATTGTTGCGACTTGCCCAGGCCCCGAAGAGTGCGTACATTCCATGTTCCCAAACGTACAACCTGTTTTGCACTCAACAGCCTGGCCCTAGTTTCCCTACGTGTCTTTCTCTGCATGGGAGCTACTTGTTGGGTAGTTCTTGTGTCTGCATTATTGCTACTCACCTTATCTCGTACAACAACCTTTCTCTGGTCTCCATGGGTTCTTCTCAAGTGGGTACGCATCGAGTTAGGGTGGGTGTAGCAGGCTGTGCACAGGGGGCAGCGAGTTGGTACCGAAGGCTGCATTGTAAGTTCCTCTACTTGTGTTTCCGTTCGCGCTGAGTTGGTTCTGCCGTCCCTAATGTCACTGGTTCTTCCCTCGCGCGGGTCGCCGCGTCCGGTTCCCGTATCTGTAGCCGACGCCCTGGTGTGTGAGGTGGCTGGCCTCACGCCGGGCCCTGCCGCTTTCTCCCGCCGGTAGGTACGGGCCCGAGTCCTCCTCAGGGGGTATCGAGAGGCCGTTGGGGTTTCCTCCCTCGTCCGCCCGCCAGCCGTTGGGGAGACGCGTCCCTCATCCGCCTGCCGAAGTCCCGATGGCTCCGGGTCAGGCCTTAAGGCCGCCTGACTGGCCGGTGTCGTGCGCCTGTTGGTTCTGCCCGTCGGGGACGCGCCTCCCCTCAGGCCCGGTTCGGTCGCGAGAAGTTCACACCTTCGTCGTCCTGCCATTCTGCTCGCTGTACTTGGACGATCCACTCGCTGGTGATGCTGGGCTGTCTACATGCCGAACACGACGTGCATCTGCCTGCTGGTCCACGTACGCTCGCTCTGAGGTGGACTTCTCAGGCGTCTTCTGACTCTCAGCATTGTACGGTCTCCATTTTTTTTTCACACACACACACACACACACACACACACACACACACACACACACACACACACACGCACGCACGCACGCACGCACGCACGCACACACACACACACACACACACACACACACACACACACACTTTCTTCTTCTTTCTTCTTCCTCTTCTTCCTCTTCTTCTGTTCTCCTTGTCCACTGGGGGGCGTAGGGCAGGTTCCAGGCGTAAGCCTGGGACCTGTCTTCGTAGCCAACTTCCTTTCCCTTCACAGGTGAGGGGGCTAGTCTCACGCTGGACTACCCTGGGCTGAGGGGGGCTGCAGGGCGCCTAGCCGTCGATAGCCGTGTTGGTCACCCCTCTATCAGCCAAGCCGACAGGACCAGGGGGTGCGGTGAACAGTTGGTGCCGCTGGCGGGGTCAAAGAACACACGGTTCGCTCGCTGAATCTTCGTTGGTCGGCCACTGCTGCTGTGAAGCGGTACTCTCCACCGGCGAAGACCCGCGACGCTCACACTTCCAGTCGTCGGGAACTCCATCCAGCAGAGTAAAACGTACCACGTCCGCGCGAACAGGGTGTTAGTGAGTTACTGTGGTCTCCTTCAGCGACCGCGTGGTCTCCTTGCCGCCATCTTGATGACGTCACACACACACACACACAC
Source organism: Ianthella basta (assembly GCA_964019415.1). Taxonomy (NCBI): domain Eukaryota; kingdom Metazoa; phylum Porifera; class Demospongiae; order Verongiida; family Ianthellidae; genus Ianthella; species Ianthella basta. The sequence goes on along the minus strand of OZ025870.1, from coordinate 1,376,468 downwards.
ACACACACACACACACACACACACACACACACACACACACACACACACACACACACACACACACACACACACACACACACACACACACACACACACATGCACACTTACGTTTACGCATACACGCAAAAGTATAAGTACGGTATACCTGTCTATGTGTATTTATGCATCAATTACAGGTGAGACCTGACCTGCATTCTCCCACATTGCATCATTATTGACATGATCCGACCATATAACCAATTCATTCCATGAACGTCTGAATAGTGCAAGGTTAGAATACATGCAGATTGGGGACATAAACAAGGACACACACTTTGTACGGGATTAGAATGAGGAGCATATCAGATCTATTATCACAGCTGGTAGTGTATACATGCACACACTTACACCAGAACAAAGTTGAAAGATGTGAGAAATTGTAGCAAAATGCTCAGAAATACTTGTTGTGGCCCATCCTGCTTGCTGGCCCACATCTACTGGAAGGTGGACAGAGAGGCCAGAACAGAACCACCAATCCAGACAGAGGGACAATGATTTTGATTACCGCAGTGGGAGGGGTCAGGCAGTCTACTGGCACAATGGAGTGACACACAATAAGTATAGCACAACTGTCAATTCCCCCCCCCCCCCCCCTCCCCCCACAGACACAGAGTAGCACATCCCATTTATGTTGGGAGGTAAAGTAAACTGTACACCTCTCCAGTCAGATAGCTACAGTCCTCTTAACAGCTTTCCCAAGTTGGGATTGTCAGGTGTTGTTGCCCATCAACATTTGAGTGTATAACAGACAAAGACAGACATCAATAACAACTCCCACGCACCCTGCTGGAGAGTGACCTTAGTCAGGAGTTACAGCAAGGGTATTCATGGCTTACACAGTGGTACATAGCAAACATGGCAATGTACAATGAATATAATTCAGTTATATCTTATATAATAAGTATTCCATTCTAGCTAGGCAAGTCAGCACACCTCATGTCAAGAGATCTATAGAGATTGCTCAAGCGATGGAGGAGTACTGGAAGGCGCAACTGAGAGACTGTCACCACAGCCTCAGAAGTAGCATCATTATCACTAACATTTTAGCAAAACTTAATCCACTGTTGACGGAGGTGGAGTACTTGCGCGTTAGTGATGAAATCAAGAACGGCAACATACCTGCAGTGGATGAGTTAGTTAAGATTCTGCTCACTAAAGACAAGCCGACCTTTGATAGATTTTGCTCCTTACTGGATGATCCTAGCATTGGGTACTCTCACATTGCAAGAGAGCTGAGAGGTATGATAGCGTACAGCAGGTGGCAGTTATATATGGACAACAGTGGCTACTTTTGTGTATAGCTGCTTAATGTGTGACTCATTTGTTTTGTGGGTATACGTACATGTGCACCTGCAAGCACCAGCCTCTAGCACCTGCTCAAAATGCGCTGACATATGTATACATTACTCACTGTCAGTAACTGCCATGTTCACCCCCCTCCCCCAAATGTACACTTGGGACTCAGTAAATGTGGGTTCATAACCCTGTGTCACCTAGGATATAAGTAAAGATTGTTACTTGATCATTGTCACAAGGGTCCAGAAATTCATTAACAAAGTTGTGAATGTGAACTTTAAGCAATTTTGCAGTGTTATTAATTTTGTTATCCCTCAGTGTAGAGCCTGTTATATGTTAACGGAAGTAACTATCCACTGTGCTGACTGTACACAATATTCTGTCTTCCTGTTTATATGAATACCAAGGTGCCCCACGTGTTGGGCCTCCTCCATCAGCTGGTATACCAAAAACCCCTCCTCTTGAAGAGGCAACTCCAGTGCTAGAAAACCTCCCGACACATGAAGCACTGCAGACAGAGCAAACTGATGCCACTGCTGGTAGGTTGATTACCACGAAACATCTATCTGTAATTATTTAATAGCAGAACAGTTTGCACAATGTCATGCCACTGTGCACTGGAATAATGCCCAAAGCCACTCCTCTGACTGCTTGCGTATACAGTCATTGGCACTTTTGCCAATAGTAATGTTGTATGTCGAATATGGTACTCCGAGGAGATATTATTGTTATCTCTTCTTGTACAATGAAGACAGTTCCATGTGCACTTATTATGCTGACACTGTTCCCCAGCAGCTAGAACTCACAGCATGCATAACAAAGCAGCAATTGCTGGAATGTTAGTGACAGCATGGGATACATCCCTGCATGTGCAATGTATCATAATAATAATTATGACAAGAAAAAAGTACTTACCTCTGCAATTGGACGAAAAGGTTGGAGGTTTGCCACTGTGCTGGAAGGCCTTTTCGGAGAATCCCACTCCTCATCAGCAGCACTGGGCAGCGTCCAGATGTCACCAAGCAACCACGTTGTACGCGATTGGTCGGTGCCATCCGTCCGCGTTGATGTTTAAAACGTCGTTTTCACCCGAAAACAGAGAAAGCATCGTGGCATGGGTAAATAAACTGTAACAAAAGACGTGGCTAGACTAACACCATGCCAGAATGTCACCGCGATGTAAGGGAGCAACAACATCACCACGAGGGTGCACGAGTGCCGAGTGCCGAGTGGTCTTAATCTTCAGAGACACTGATTGGTCAGCATTTAAGTGTTATAGATCCCAAATGATTGGGCGAGGAGCCGGCAGCGAATCAGTTTACGTACTCGTCCTTGCGTCATCAGGAACGGAAGTAGTTAGCTACTCCTGACAGTGGCAGAAAAACGTCGTGTGATTCGGGTCCAAGTTTGGTTGCTCATCTCGCAGCGGACGTTTCCTACAGGTCGGCAGTGGATGCGGCGCGTCAGCTAAGCGTAAGCTTACTCACAGTCAGTCACGTCAGCCACAGCGTTTCCCAGAGCGGTGTCTTTAACCAAAGCCTGTTCCCAGCTCGTAGCTAACCGGATTCTTTCTCGGCTCTGGTTCGTAGCCGGATTGTGGCTTTTCTCTGTTTCTCGACGAAGCAAGTGAGCCAGGCGACCTGTGCATCGTATGTTGTGGCGTTAGCTACTGTTGCCTATCACAGCTGCATTTAGAGCACAGCCCGAACGCCGCGCGTGCCACAAAACAGTGCATGTTCGGCATTTAGATGCACTGCGCACAGTGCATCTCTGGGATTTAGATGCACTGGCGCCGGTCTGGCGAAATGCAAGCGCTCGTCCTATTGGCTACATGTTTGTCCGCGAAATGCTTGCTGTGCGTCTGTGATTTAATTTCAGCATTTAGACGCCCGTTACCATGGCAACGGGATCTATATCTATATCTATATCTATATTATTGCAATGATGATTATTAATCCTGATGCATATAATTATATTATACATACTTTACATTGATCGTTCATGTGCATTGATCTATACTAGCTGAATGCCCGCCCTTCGGGTGGGTTCCCAGTCTACAGTTGGTAATTTGAGCGTTGAACCAATCAAAACTGTCCATTTGATTGGTAGCATTCTGTAGACTCGCTCCGTAAAACTCCGTACGTAAAGAATTTGCTTATGTTAATCTATTTCATCTAAAGGAGTCCGGCGGCGAATGCGCTAACCACCTTAGATCACCCCTCGTATTGCCGTGATATACTCTTCCAAGTTTAGCGAAGATTGGTGGGAAATTGTAGGAGGAGTTTCTGGAAAACGAAACACGATCTTTTCCCTATCTCTTAGATATGGCGGTGATTGTAAAGGTGGCAAGAACTCTGACGGAACGACCTTAAGCCAACTTTCGGCTCAGCGAGGTTACTCACAGTACAACTCATCGCAATCCTACCAAGTTTCCTGACGTTTCGTCCAGAATTGAACGAGATTATCCCGAACAACGAAAATGTGCGTTACGTTTATTATAATAAGATGTTGCCAGGTGTAGGTTTGATGAAAAGGCTGCAGTTGGCAGATGATAGGCAATTTGTATGTCACTAGTATAATACCTGAACATTATATACTACATGCGTTCGTATGCATGCACTGCACCAACTGCCTTAGTTACCAGAGTTGTAAAAGATATTGTTAACTTGCAATAACAGCGGTTTAGCAGAGTTGTAAGTTAACAGACTTGTAACAAAAGACGTGGCTACACTAACACCATGCCGGAATGTCACCGCGATGTAAGGGGGCAACAAAATCACCACGAAGGTGTACGAGTGCCATCTGGTCCCACGAAGGGCGCAACAGTAGGCACAGCTGTCTGGTCCCACGAAGGGCGCAACAGTCAGCAAACGAGAATTGACTCCATCTAGCTGGAGTAGGTAAATGACAAGAAAAAAGTACTTACCTCTGCAATTGGATGAAAAGTTGGAGGTTTGCCACTGTGCTGGAAGGCCTTTTCGGAGAATCCCACTCCTCATCAGCAGCACTGGGCAGCGTCCAGATGTCACCAAGCAACCACGTTGTACGCGATTGGTCGGTGCCATTCGTCCGCACTCGTGCACCCTCGTGGTGATGTTGTTGCCCCCTTACATCGCGGTGACATTCCGGCATGGTGTTAGTCTAGCCACGTCTTTTGTTACAATAATTATTATGTTAGTTTTACCATAATATTAAAGTTAGTGTATGCGTGTAGAAATGAAAATATTGGGGAAACAGCAGCCATGCCCATTCACACCTGTGGAAACTGCAGACATTGTGCTCTTTGGATCAATGTGCTTTCTGCTTTGAAGCAGCAGCAGATTGCTATCCTAATTTTTTATTAATTATTCATCACTTTTGAGTTCTGCCTCTGTTTCAGGATGTGATTTAATCACTGAAATCTCCACTGAGATTTATGGTGTTTTTCTGGTGCAAATCATGTCAAAATTCGCCATGCCAAGGCCAGAAGCTACATTGTTTACATAGGGGTTGTCTCACATGCCGAACATACCGTGGGTCTGATACAGACCAGGGAATATTATTGTTGGTTGAAATGGATCCTTAGCACAAAAATGTACAGGTTAATTATATTACACCCTTTCAAAGGAGATAGGCAAACCACAAATGGTTTGTCTGTTACCGTGCAGGCTGCATGTGCATATTACTAGCTAGTGTATTAAAATTCCTTTAGAATTAAAAGGGATTTAGGAATGGCCAGCAGAAAAAGCATAGAAACAAGCAACAGTAACTCAACACTATGATGAACCACATAGCAGTGATGTCCGCTATGCTTTCCTATTTTCTTGTACAGCTACATGGGCTCAAATGTCTAGCTAGCTAGTCACATGTAGCTACAACAAAAGTAGGAATGGTTCAGTGCAGGATAAAATAACGGCAAATCGATATTAACTTGTGTGTGAGTACCCGTCTTCGACCAGCACAGTGCGCATGCCGAGCAATGCCTGCCTTTAGTGGCATTTCTTGGGGACTGCCATTTTGTTCACAGTGAGATGTGGACGGCTGACAGCAGTGAAGACCCTGAATGCCTTCCCATCCATTCGCTGAGTACTTGTTCCTTTCGCTGAAACATTCCTTGCTTGGCTTGTCTCCTGGCACATTGTTTGTGTGTAAGCAAAATCTTCTTGTTCCCTTCTCTGACTGAGATACTTAGCCGTCGCAGATACAAGTAGCTCACCTCCACTCCACTTATAATTAGAAGTGACCATGTCCGGTGCTCAGATCCTAGTCCTTGACCTAGGTACATAAGTCCTCGTACACAACTTGGATCCGTAGGTGCCCTGTGTCATGCGCTAGGAGCGCGCAAATATTTGGTGGGAAGGAGAACAAGAATAATATGAAAGACAAAATGGGTTATGAGCAGCCTATGACGCTTTTCTCTTACATGCACTACAGGTTGCCTTTGGGTACGCTGCCGTTGTAAATACATCAAAAGAAGTCTATTCATAGCCTTTAATTGTTCTTTGGCACTGCCGTTTGGCTAGTTTCACTGAAACGCCCTAATACATTAAGATAGGGACGCCATTTTGAACCTGGCACATTCCTAAATAGACGTCATGAGCGTGATGTCTTATATTGTTATTTTCTGTACTGCTCATAAACAGTTTTTTTTACTTTTCTTGCAGACAACATTATGAGATTGAAAAGGAAGATATTGACAACTTGCAAGAAACGAACTAATGAATTGATAGGTGATTGCCCAGTTTTGCGCATTCTAGTGGTTGGTGAGACAGGTACAGGCAAGTCCACATTGGTCAACAACCTACTGCGGGTGAATACAGCTGAAGAAGGCCACTCATTCTATTCTAAAACAACTAGTGTCACCAAATATTCCGTGAATATGGACGGAATTTCCATTGAAATCTATGATACCCCTGGATTGGGTGATTCCAGATGCAATCGTGATTTTCTGAATCTTCAAACTATGAAAGCAGTTTTGGATGGTGATAAAATCCACCTGGTGGTCTACTGCATGAAACTGTCAGAAACAAGGATGCGTGAAAGCATCATCCATACATTCCAAGAGTACACCAAGATAGGTGTAAATTGGGAACGCACAGTAATAGCACTCACATTTGCAGATAATCTATCAGTCCCCAGTGCAAAACGGAAAGAGCATGGTTTCAAAATGGAGTGCTTCTTTAATCAACGAGTGGCTGAATTGGGTGATTGCATTAGAAGAGCATTGACAGAGCAAGTGAGAATTTCACAGGAACAAGCAAGAAATATTAAATGTTACCCTACAACAGATAATCCTGAAGAGCCACTTGTAAATGAGGAAATGTGGTATACGCCTTTGTGGCTAGACATTGTAGACATACTATCACCTGCTGCAAAAATGAGATTTCTGGAAATCCATGTGAAAAATTTGGAAAGGAGTCCTTCTGCTGATGCTCCTGCACCGGCCCCAAATATCCAGCCTAACAGTGACCCATCTTCAGTCAAAGTAGTTGTGCTTGAGGATTGGCGTGCTGATAGTAGTGGCAGTGGCAGTGACAACCATACAGTGTCATACAATTGCACAAAGCAGAGTTGGCAACATTTTCTTTCGCCACCTCAGGAGACTAGGCTATTGGATATATTCTTGTCTGCAGCAGGAGTTAATGTCACAGTTGCTGCAGGTGGAGTAGCTGTTGGTGCAGTCACTGGTTCAGTTGTTGGAGGAGTTGCTGGTGGACTAGTAGGTGGTCCAGTTGGTGTAGCTGTGGGGATTGGACTTGGGGGATTAATTGGAGGTGCCACTGGCGGTTCTGCTGCATCTGTCCTTGGCATTCCTTTTGTCAAAGCTGTTTTTTCTTAATTAGGACTGGAGATAATGGTCTGCACTACTGTGCTCCAGTTATACATTAATCAATCAGACAAAATTATGGCATTTCTTGTAACACACATCAATTGACTCAATTCTTTAATAGTTTACACCCATGCATGCACACAATTATAATCATATAGTCATGCAAAATCCTGCATCTGTGCATATGTATACTGCATGCATTTTAATTCAGACTGTCAACTGATGCATGGGTGCACATGCAAATAACTAGTAGCATGGATGATTTATGTATGCTTCCTTGTGAGTGATTATAGTAAGTTGTAGAATACTTCTAGGTTTTTTGTTCAGTTTCATCACTCAGTCTTACAATGTTTCCTTATTTCAGTTCTAATTATTTAGCTACATTTGCACAATCATGCAACTGCTTTCAAGTAACAGGTTTTGTATGTATGCAATGCATTGATAAGGTTAACGTTGTACTACGTGGCTTACGTGTGTATTATTTAAAGGCATACACACCCACATGAAAAACGCTTATGTTGCTTAGACCATACATAATTGTTACATGTTGGTATAGTTCTGTCAGTAAGATGTTCATTACATAAATTAAACCCACACTGAACCATACCGTAAGGAGTAGTTATGTGGAGTGCTTAGTAGTTAGTATTGTATTAATTAAAGACACTTTTGGAGAGGACTGCTTGATCAAGGAGGAGGATCTCACTAACCCATGCAGCCTCCCTGTTTCCTCATGAAGGATGCACTGGTGTCAAAGTGTGGTTGCAAATGTCAAGCCAAGTCCCATATTTGACACTGATCTCACAGTCATTCTTGACTATGATAAAGATACTGCTGCGCCGTTTGTGCGTTCATTTGAAGGCAATAAATGACGAGTGATAGGGAACCACCACCAATCAGGTTTTTGATTGTTTTGAAGTGTTTGTGAGAGTCCAGCTCTCCCCCATAGCTGATGTAGAACACGAGTGGGCACCCAAAGAGTAACCCAAAAAGAGTACTCACGCAATTCTCTGTTCTTGCCTTCTGAATAAGCTTCGTATTAGTGTTGCAATTGACTTGCCACTTCCCGGTTCTCCCACAGCTAGGATCCTAAGAAGTGCATCTCCAAGTTCACTTTACTTGATTATAAGTTTGGCAAAGCGTCCTGTAGCATATTATACAGTTACATTCAGCAATTGCAATATGATGTAATTTGATAAAAATGCATAATTATGGAGGCATGCAAGGAAAAGCCCTGAGTTACAAGCTAAGTCATTCCTAATTGTATGTGTGCACAGTGCACGTAGCATGGCACTAAGCTAGCTTTCAACATTATGTGATTTAAGACGATTGCATGCATGCTTGCTTGCATTTGGATGGCTTGGGAGTATAAATGCACATCCAGAATTGTCATCGTGGGAGCAAACACAGTGCATGCTCATGGCCAACTGAATCAGCAGTGGTTCAGGGGAAAACAATCATGACATCACAGCAGTGAAGGTTCCACTGCATTCATCCCATAATTATTTGTCTAAAATATTGCACACAATTCAATCTCTAAGTTTAGCAAATCAATTTCTCTAGCATTTTTCAAGTGCCAAGACTGCACAATTGCTAACTCTGGATTAGCTACTAGTCCAACTGCAGTTTTACTTCTTCCCAAAATTGAGTGGGCGTGGAGTCATGAAGCGCTTGACCATGTCATCAGTGACGAGTGCCCTCCTCTCCTGATGTTTGGAGATGATGTCTTGCAGGACAGCAATCAGCTCATTCTTCACCTCTCCTGTCAGCATCTGACCACTGCCATACTCCTGAGCAAGATGAAAGACAACAGGAGTGCTATATAATTACACAACAGATGATAATACTTGGAAATGCTTCAAACACTCATGTGTATACATGTCACACCAGAACACAAACACACACACACACACACACACACACACACACACACACTCACAAGCTGCACACTACGAAACTAACTTCCTTGATGTGCTTTAGCTTTTCGCTGTCTTCCATGAAGAATGTCAGGTACTGGTAGGACACATCCAAGTCAGTGTTGGCACCAAGCCTGCGATGCTCCTCCACTGTGTCCCTACCACCAGAGCAGGCATACTTGTTGACCTACAAAGGAAACCAAGAAACGAGCATAGTGAACTTCATGCATGAAGGGACTCTCAATCTCCTGTGGCTATACCTCATACTCTTTTACACAATCATGTACTTCATCAATATATACAAAATGTCTAGCTAGTGCATGAATACAGAATTAAAATAGAGGCAAACACAGAATAGACTAAGACTTTGTTTAATATGACTGGGAATGTCTTCTCCACTCCTTTCTCTTGATCTCTTCCTTTGAGTCAGTGAGGTAGATGGATGAGGTTGGGTCACTGGCGCTCATCTTGGACTTGGGTCCTTGCAGGGGCAAAATATTTTTATACTCAAGAATTTGAAAATTGCTAAAATTATTACCCACCAAATCCTGGGCTTTTCAAATGCTAAATCAGCATATACGTCAAGAAACAGCACAGTGAAAATGATAGCATTAGCACATTCTCATCATTGGTATTATCTCACACAAAAGGATAATCTTCTGTAGGTAAGTAAAAATTGTCTGAGGAGCACTTCATTGTGAATTGTATGTGGACCCCCTCTCCATGTCCACTTTCTAGGTTTTCCAGGCATTATACATTTCACTTTCATCATCAGCACAATGCATGCATGGGAATTTTAACTTCATAATATTTATTATATAAAAATGAACATGACTTAAGCAGACAAGTGGATAAATATATACCTATGCAGAGTAGCTATAGCTATAATATATGTTGTGAAAATAAGTAATGTGAATGTCACTCAGTCTGTCCCCAATGTAACCCAATGCCATTGACACCCAAACACATGCGCTCTCACACATACTCTATATCTAACATACTGCATGTCCACAAAGCTACATACATGCCAACACCATACAGTGTCCATTCTGGTCTGTAAGCTAGATTGTACGTACTACTCAGTACTGTGTGAACCTGTGTGATAATTCAATAATACTCTCTGTATATATGCACACTGAAAGACTTCCCTCACAATTGCTGTGTGGAAACATGATGGTCTATATATATAGGAAAGAGTCACCAAAAAAACATAAACATGTTTTAGGAAGTGCTAATGTAATGTGGACATGGTTCAGTGATCAACTTCCCTTTCCTATTCCATACAGCAATTGTGTATAGAAGGCTTTTCAGTGACTCAATAAAGACTGTGAATACCCAGTAATTGAATTTACCAGAGCTAACTTAGACCCAGCAGATCAAGCTATGCTTGTTATGATTGAGCTTGAGGTCAGACGGGTAGAAGTAGACTTTCTTGGGACCGAGATGTCCTGTATCAATTAAAGAACAGTGTACCATGCACATGATTCATATATAATGCTCAAAATCATCTCCCCTATATATCTATATTGAATGTAGTAATGAACCTCTATTCTATCATGCATGGCTAGTCTGCCTGTTCGTAAAGATCCTTTAGGCAGTTCTCTTTACTTAAGTAGTACCTGAATGCTGTTCAAACCACTGATATTGTTTGAGTATGACTTCTCTATTCTATATAGACGTCATAATCCTTGGAAACCTATTTACTACATCAACATGGGGCATTTGCTTGCATTAGCCGTTTACTAGACTATCAAAGAATGCATTTTACTTGCAAGCGAAAACACTGCATCCTATATATAATGGAGCTAAGCCCGAGTATCCGTGTTCCGTATTCTTAGGAGCATTCAGCGTTTTGCGACGTGAAAACAACGAGCTTTCTTATACACCTCTTCGGCCTACCTCCATTCGATTCAGCCGTGACGCGAAAACAGCCACGCATGATGCCTCTGCGGAGAGAATCGGGGAAATACCATTGCGGCAGCCATGTTTTCCGGATAACGGCGCCATCTTTGCCAACGGTTGCCAAGGGGCGCGAGGTGGCAGTGCAACCGAAAGCAATGGTCTTGATAGGAGAAGCTCAGCGCAAAAGAGATCATCTATTTGTGCTCTAGATCTACTCCTTCCTAATGCCATTGACATAACGCCATTATGTTCAGATATACATGCACTTTGTGCCACTTTATGATAAACCTAATGGAGGATCCCATTAGCTAATGGTCTAGTCCACTGTTGTCACTGTCCTGCTGCACCAAATCCATGAAAGAGTGTATGTGAGTGCAGATGTGACTAGTATATGTGACATGTATTCTTGGGACAACTGACATGGCAATATTTACTTTTTGGTGCATATCTTTCCCACTGTGGCTAATGCATTTTAGAGTATCAGCATAATTATGCATGTCAGTGCTGAATTTGCAGACTAAATGGATGTACAATAGAGTCTATAGTCAGTATAGGAGTTACCACCAGTCGCCATCATCTGAAGATACATATCAAAACCAGGTCCATCAACTACAGGTAAACACTAACTCTAACAGCAACAGTCCTAAAGATGTCAAAAGTGAAGTTTAGATACATAAAATGATTTATTGTGCTTCAAGTATTACCACATCAGTCTACCATCATTTACATTAAATATTAATGAGAGAGGGCAAAATGGTGACCACCAGGTAGACTGGCTTGTTGACTAAAACTCCTTGACACAGCATACTTTAGGTAGGTCCCAGGTCAAGTCCCTGCTGTGTGACTCAAGTATTGATTTCTCCCTTTTCAGCCCTATAATTGTTAAATAATTAAGGAAACATAATTGCTGTCATTTATTGAATTATATATTTGCGTTATCATTCTAGATGTGATTGCACGTGAGTATTTGTCTACCATGCATGGCTTGTCTTGCTGCTCATGATGTTTTGTACAACTGAAGTAGGCCTTCTTGGGACTGAGATGTCTTGTATCAATTAAAGAACAGTGTACCACACACGTGATTCATAATGCTCAAAATCATCTCCCCTATTTATAATGGACGTGGTAATGAACCTCTATTCTATCATGCATGGATATAGTCTGCCTGTTTGCAAAGATCCTTTAGGCAGTTCTCTTTACTTCAGTAGTACATGAATGCTCTTCATGTACTGATATTGTTTGAGTATGACTTCTCCGTTCATGATCCTTGGAAACCTATTTACTACATCTACATGGGGCATTTGCTGCATTAGCCCTTTACTAGACTATCAAAGAATGCAAGCAAAAACACTGCCTACTGATAATGAGGTAGAAAGAGATCATCTATTTGTGCTCTACTCCTTCCTAATGCCATTGACATAACACCATTATGTTCAGTTACACACGTACTTTGTGCCACTTTCTGATAAACCTAATGGAGGATCCCATTAGATAATGGTCTAGTCCACTGTTGTCACTGAATGTCCTGCTGCACCAAATTCATGGAAAAGTGTATGCGAGTGCAGATGTGACTAGTACATGTATTCTTGGGACAACTGACATGGCAATATTCACTTTTGGTGCATATCTTTCTCACTGCATGTGCCTAATGCGTTTTATAGCATCAGCATGTCAGTGTTGAATTTGCAGACTGGATGCACAATAGAGTCTAGTCTGCTGACGTGCATAGTCCAGTAGATTGTACATTAAACATATTATGCTACTTCTATTGCACTCCAAAGTCAAGGCCAAATGGCCAGAGAACAAGCCTCTAAAAAACAACCCATCAGCAGCAGCCAGAGAACAAGCCTCTTAAGTCAACCTCCGTACTGACCTCTAAACCTAGTTCAAGATCTGCGCAGAAGCTACAATATACCAGTCATTATTTAGACAAACCCACTGCAGTAGCATGCAGGTGAATATGAGCCTGAATCAACAAGCTTAACAAATTTATGCGTATTCTATACCATGACAATGCTGTGAATGTGTATGTGCACTATGCTGTACCTTAGGTCCCATAGACCCACACAGTTGCTCAATCTTCTAAAGTAGACAATCCATTATCATGGAGACCTATATAGTACAAGTATAATTATAATTATAAATTTATATTCAAGAGCCATGGCATACATAAATAATGCAATTTCCTGGTAAGAAAACCAAAAAGAAATCTCTATTTCAGCCTCACTGTGCCGGTGAGAAGAGAATGAGAATGAGTATTGAATTTAATTGGTGCACGTGACCGTGTGTCAGATCGATAACCCTGTGGTGCCCGTCCGGCTGCCGGATCAATAGCCACTGCGCATGTGCACACACATGTGCACGCACACACACACACACACACACAAACATGCACACACATGATCACACACACACACACACACACACACACACACACACACACACACACACACACACACACACACACACACACACACACACACACACACACACACACACACACACACACACACACACACACACACACATACACACACACGCACAGACATACACACACTATACATAGAGTACTTGTACTTGCAGTTGTGCTTTTCCACAACCAGGAATTGGCATCGTGGGCAACATTAATAGTGCGAGCCATCGGAAGGCAATAAGACCATTGCCCCATTGAAAGCAGGAACACCAGCTGTATGCAGTCGCATTGCTCTATATAGTTGCATGACTTCTCTTGGTACAGTAGTGTCATAATACATAGTATATATTATGGGAATGAAATGTTTGCATAAAGATGCTAACCCAAGCCATTGACCGAGCAATGAACCCCCAAACCACAGTGAGTTTCCATAGTTTAACAGACTTGTGGACCTAGGATAACAAACTCTGCTAAACACCCTGTTAAACAACTGTAAGTTTGCATAGTTTAACAGAGTTTATGACTGTACAGCAACAGAGTTTGTTAAATTATTGTGTTTGTACAACAACTTTACAACCAAAGTTAAGAAATCTTGT
>OZ025870.1:1290000-1357500 GCA_964019415.1 Ianthella basta | reverse complement strand
TCCGCCATAATCTTACAAGATAATAATATCTGACCAAATAGAGTCATGACTGGTTCCATCGCGGTGGGTGAGACGACAACATGATGGTCCTTCAAAGGGGATTATGACGATCCTTCGAAGTGTACACTTACCCGTACGCCATTTTTTGGGGTAGCCGTCCATTGGGGGAATTCCCCTGGACGACCTATTCACTCCTTGCAATATAACAGCTAGATAAATGTGCAAGGGGTGCTATAATTTTAGCTATTGCCTTTTGATACACCCCTGCGCTGTGAGCTCCCTTGTCACAGCATGTTCACCAATACATCTGTCTATCCTCTGGCATGAACTGCATAATGCATTACTCTTGCAGTCTGTAGCAACATCAGCCAACAACAAACCAAAATACACATGACAACAATCATGAATACAAAAAGTGCTGAGTTCAACATGCATGACATGAATGATATACATGATATGCATGCTATATACATTGTGCATGACTGATTGCAAGCATGCATCAGTCTGTACATATGCAGTGTAATGATGACAACTAATTGGTAAGTAGCTATACAGAATCTGAGTTGTAGCTACTATACAGTATAGTCTTTCAATGGACAGTGCCACTCAAAACATACCCTATATTAAGCTGTATGTAGTTAAATCAATAACAAGAATATAAGCACAAGTAGTTGGCAGTTAATCTGTACATGTGTGATAATATGGAAGTGCTTAGCTAGCGCCGAATAGTTTCCATGGGTTGCACTGTCTTGTGAGTTACTTTAATATCAGCGTACATTGTCCCAACTACTGTGCAACCCGAACTTACTCCTCGCCTCTCATGGCATTTAATGCAAGTTTCAGTGGTTTCATTTCTTGTGAAAAAAACAATAAGCTCTGCAATCACTGTTTTCTTGAAACGAGGATGGCAGGTTGATACAGAGCTGCCACCAGTTTCATCTGTAGCCCAAGTTGGGACATGACTATCACTGGCAACTTTAGCTTCGGGGTCTACTTTTATGTGTACATGAGCAGAACAATTGATGCATATATCAGACCTCAACTCCAAGCCTCCAACATCAACTTTAGGGAGCTTCAAGGCGTGTTCAATTTTATGCATTATGCAATCAAAAGACTCTTCCTGTGCAATGAATATCACATGAGGCGCTTCAAAGTTGCGCGATGCAACTCCGTAGCTTTTCCAGACATCTTGCATGGCTACAGAAATTACGTCCTCAGCTTTTTTCTTCAGTGGGCCATCTGTTAGCAGTGAGAACATGGCAGGCTCTTGAAATTCAGTTGGTGCAGTGAGCACAAACACCAAGCGTCTCCAGATGCTTTCCCCAAAGTAGTGGTGCATGATGGCAATCTCGTCCTTCAGTGCACGATCTGCCCGTTGAGGTGGTCCTCGGCATGGTAGAAAGTACAACACATAGCGAAACTTGAGACTATGTACCTTTTGAAGTTGTGCAATATTGTGAATTAACTCCAAATTAGCTTGAATGACAGGAAGTAGACTCCCCGAGGTGGCAAATCCGGGTGTGTCAAGTACCCTATTCTGAGATATCTCACTTGAAATTAGCTTCAGCTGTGTGGTCTCAGATAATGCACCTTTCCCCACTGTAAAGTACTTGAGCTCTTGTGTTGTTTTCGCACTGCCTGGATTACTTTGAAGTTGCTCAGAATTGGACGGACGTTGCTCTGCCGCGAGAGATTCACCATTGTGCTTGCTTGCTGACATAGTACTGAAGGCCTCGATGCCATTGGTATATGACCAATGGGAGTCAATTTCATTCGCTTCAGCTATGAAGTCAGATTCGTCCTGCACAGCCATATGCATGCATGAATCTGATGCATCCATTTCACCTATGAAGTCAGAATCGTCCTGCACAGTCATGCATGACCCAGATTTTGGCGGTCTGGAATCATTCTTCTGATTTTCGCTGTTCCGCTTCCTTTTCGCAGCTTTGCCTTCTGACCATGTAAAGGAATCATCTACAGGAACATTGGACTGTCTACCTAAACGCTTTAGTTGGTTCACCTTATTGGAACCCTGGTAAGGATGATCGCTTATACCCTCCTCTCCTGAAATTGGCCAAACTTTCAAGCGTGTCTCTACGCCATCAAGACCATCGGGTATTCCTTTGCTCTTTAGGCCAAGTAGGTTGTTTCCAGTACTACTCTTTCCCATTCCGGTCTTGCCCAGCAGCAAGATATCGGTGTACTTCAGATCTGACATCGCGTCCTGTACTCTAGTTCCTCACACGCGTTCAGAAAGAACGTTATAGCATAGCCGCCTCTTCCTCATTTGCCCTATAGTTAGCCATGGCTAGCTATCGGTTATATCCGGTAACGCCCCTGGAGTCATACCTGGGTTAACCAATTAGTAGCCCGGCAACGACACTTTCCGCAATTTAGAGTCTAGGCTGCGTATACGCTGCAGCAGGACAGTTTGAACGGGCGGACGGCGGCTTTCTATCCTCACCCTAAGCCTCGATGTAACGAACGTGGCAGCCATTTAAACTGCGCTGCCTCTGCAGAAAGCTATTCCAGCAAGTCTACAAGGTATAATCCTACCTCTCGCTGGAGCTCTCCTCTTCCTCTCGCCACTATGCAAAGGTATGCAATGCCCAGATTGTCGCTTGTTCACTGGTACGCAAACGATTCCATCCTCCCTGGCGAAGCTACAGGAGGGTGAGCGCGTCTGGCTCTCGTGCAACTACTATGTCTTCTTTTCGAGGGAGGCTTCTCAAAGTCGTGAACGCTCATCGGTTTCGAACGGCTTCTGTTCCAGCTACGTGTATTTTCGACCTATTTGCTGGACTTCATCGGTAGATACAGCAAGGAACCATGCCGGCAGAGTCTATACTCCTACTGGCAACACTCCAGGTATAGCTATAGATGAAGATTTCAGAGGCATTGGTGTTCCATTGAGGATTTCACTGTACAACTTTGAGAGACATAGCTACATAGCTACATAGCTGTATTGTGTTGTGCAATGTTGTTGACCATCAGGATTTTAATTAGCCACATATTCTGGACAATGATATCGTCCAGGATGTCCTTGTGATATGAGATATAGCTGGTACACATTTCCTTTCATATTCAGCCCACCCGCGCTACAGTCAGGTGTTGCAGGACCCCTTTTTAGAGCGAGGGTATTCGCAGCTTACACAGTGATTTAGTACACAATAGGAGCAAGGTAATGCGCAATAGAATTTTAGGCAAACAGATTCTTATGTCATAGCAATGCCATTTCAAATATACATTCTCCTGTTCTTCATAAAACTACTGTCTACATCACAGTATACAATACATAGTCTACTAATATCAGTACACCTGTACACTATCAGATTCTATATATACAGCTTTACTACACGATGGTCAGATCGAAGTTTGATATATATGAAGGTGGGGGGGGGGGGGAGTTATATAATGCGCACGAGTTGTCGAGAGGTTGCAGCTGTTGACAGTCCTATCAACCACACTGATGAGACCTAAGCTATAATTATCATGTAGTTCACTGTAATCTACAGCCATCAATCTAATCTGCATGTTCTGTTGCATCAATGTGTATGTGACCAACTGCTGAGAATCTGCATGCATGTACGAACACATCAATGCAAAACAAAATCACATCATATTACACAATGCTAGAACATTTCAATCCCATGCCATATATTTCAGAGAACTCAGTAAAATGATTCAGCTTAAGAAAGGCATGAGGTCTAATAGTACAAAACAAAGTGGTATCAAAACTCTGGGTCATCTAAAGAAGTTGCAGTAATTTAAACAAGCAGCATTACAAACAACTCAACCTTAGTTTGTGTAATATTTTGTTCCAATGTAAATGTGCAATGCTTTTACTGACTGATCAGACCGCTATGCAGCTCATTGCTATGCTCAACATACTGATGCATATACATGTCCACTTTGACTCTCATGCAACCTTTTGACCCTGGTTCATTTTTACAATTGGCACAGACTTCTTCAGAATTAAATAATCCTGGCCATGTTCTTTTGCCAGCCATCCACCCGTAGAACTTCACAGTTCCAAGTGCTGCAATATGTCCAATGCCTCCAACAATCTTCGTCAACGTTGAGTACTTTGGAATGAAGACAGGGTGACACTTGCTATAGTTCTCTCCACGAATGCCTCCATCACTTTCCCTGACTTCTACAACAGTGGAACCTCTCAATTTGAGCTGACCTGCACATTTGGCACATAAGTCTTTACGGAATTGTGGTTTGAATGCTATGCCTCCCACTACTGCTGCTTTGATGTCCTTGCGAAGTGCTGAAGAATTCCTTTTCAGAGGAAGGAATATAACAGGAGGACAAGGAGGAGGCCTAACACCACGGCGTGTGAGCGCTAAGTGCATGGCAGTACTAAAATCCCGGCGTACTTCTTCTCCTTTGGGTGCATTTGTACTAGGAATGCCTTCCTGGACGGTTGTGGCCACCACCATGTTCTGAAATATACCATCACCAAAGTAGTGCCACATCACCTCAATCTCATCCTGTATAGATCTATCTGCCTTCTCCAGCTTACCTCGAACAGGTAGGAAATATATAACCCTGTCATATGACAGATCAAGTGCTTCAGAAACACCAGCTATTGCACGAGCCACTTGGAGATTGCCACGATGCACATCTTCAGAATCACTTCCAGCAAATCCTTCAGTATCAAGCACGCGAATTTCACCATCCATCGTGCCCATCAGCGAGCAATTCTTCGTGACAGATGCTGCTGCAGGATTGGTAGCAAATTTCAGACTACCCACGTTCTCCTGAGGCCACATCTGCTTAATCCACTTGTTACCTTTGGGATTGTCTTCCGTCACAGCATTGAGCAGTTTGTTGCCAGTAGTGCTCTTGCCCATTCCTGTCTTTCCAATGAGCATAACAGTAAATGGAGTATTGGCTGCAATGTGGAACATGGGATTGAATTATTGTGCATTCAAAGCACAGCATGACAGGTGTTGACAATGCACTGGAGTGTAGGGGGTATCTGTGTGGTTAAGGATCAAAATATCTTGCTGGGAACACAATAGATTCTGTAAGATATTACAATGTCAGGTTATGAGTGGTATAGTGCACACTGTAGTGTAGACCTAGGGAGTTACCTAAAATGAATGGGAGGGGTATGGCTATATGTAGTAAGCATGTATTATTAACTGATTACTGCCTACACTATAAATGATTTGATACAAATGAGACCAAATTTCCGTTACTAGCAATTAGCTCCTGTACAAGACTGCTATACAGCTCCGGAAGAGGTACATATAGCTACGTTGGCAGCAGGGCTTTGAATTACTACTCATATATATAGCTATAGCTATACTGCATGGCTTAGAGGAAGGAATGATTAATTTTAGAATTGATCTTTACATCATGTCCTGTAGCAGCTGCAATGATACAAGTAGTACTTATGCAGCCTTATGAAATACTGATAAAAATTACATATATTTCAAAATACTGAAGGAAGTGCAAAGAGTTTTCTGAAACTTTATGCCGTAATGTATAAACCATAAATAGCTATACATGAACTGATTTGCTACAAACCTATAGCTATAAGCATTATTTTGCTTGCCTTCACCTGTGGCCATGCTTTCTGTTAAAGTTTCCGCCCAGTGTTCGTATCCATTCTCCTCCAGAGCGGTGCGGAAGCGGTCAAAGTGCATGTTCTCCTTAGTAATTAAGATCCTGAGCAGCTCGTCTACTCTGGCCTTGTTTCCTCTACGATCGCTAACACAGGAGTATTCCGCATCTGTCAAAACTGGGCGAAGAGCTGGCAAGACGTTCTTGACTATGATACCATCTCGCATTCTTTGGTGGCATTGCCTTAAAGCTGTCTTTCTCCTTTCGTCCATGGTTTACATGCGTGATGATCGACGAAATAGCTAATCAAAGCGAGTCGTCATAATTTTATAACTTGCTTCTAAGCGCCCTCGGCGTGATCGGGACGTACCCAGCCCCCTTCCGCCCGCTAAAATGGCGGCCGGAAGTGGGCTGGGTCGACTCCCGCATCTGAGAGTCCTCCCGAAAGTGCTCCAGTAGCCCTTTCATGAACTGTCAATATATCCTACTGTATAAGCCAAGTCCAGTCATCATTAAATTGTTACGTTACAGTTCCTGCTGAGCGAGATCAACTAATGGCTAACTTGCCACACCACTTGTTTTGTTTCCAACTCCCCTCAACCTGGGAAATCACTCATGATCAGTGTTCATCACATGTGCACAAAAGCACCAACAAATCAGAGCTAATTAATACACAGTCTTGCTCCTATCAGCTCCAGCTGATCCCAGATAGCTACATGTATAATTATACATACATAAATTATACATAAATTGTGTGTGTGTATCTGTGCAATGATTCCACATTCCGCTTTACCTCTGCGAAGGAGATACAAAAGATAAACCAAATGGCCAGGGCATAGAGGGTCTAGCAGTCTATACCAGGGTATGACCAGCTCAAAGATCAGGCTACTCACGGGGTCAAGTAATGCTAACAAACACCCCTATCTGGTTCACTTCACACACTCGCACTCTCCCAGCTTACACATGTACAGTCGGATCACTCCCCTCTTATAGACAACACCTAATAAGGCTACTGTCTAGTTATACCTAGCCTGCGCTTGTGTTGTGTCATAGACTGTGGCTGTGTTCAATACTGGTACAGGGCAATGTGCAGGGACTAACCGTAGTAATTTTCAGGAGGGCTACTTCATAACTGTTTAAGTACATGCAGCACCACATGCAACAGCAGTGCTGGGTGTACCTACATATGGCTGATGAGAATCTACTGTAGCTATGTCTACTCTCCCCATGGTACTGCTTTGAATGTTGGAGACACCTCACAGCAAAGGGGAAGAATCCTGCATCACAGGATGAGATAGCTTTATTACTCAACAACGTCCGTGGCTGATCTGACATTTCCATCTACATGTAGAGTAACTGGCACTAGAAGAGTCCTTTACAACAATTGGCATTCTAACAGCTTCACATTTCAAGATGGTGGACTACTGAATATGATATCTTGGACAGACTCTATTCAAACAATAGACCTCATAGAGTGCTGAAGATGTTGCCTTGAAGAGGAAACACAACAGGCTGGGGTTGCATCTAGTACATTACTGTAGTAACTGAGTACAGAAAATCTTATGCCTTTCGATACATCACCTCTTCTTCGATACATCACCTCTTCTTCACACTGACTACCTTATATACATTAAAATTATGCACATCATCCTGTCATTCAAGTGAAGAGCTTTGCTAATTAATAGTTGCTATTTTTAATGTCATTCAACCATTGGCTCACCTCTGAACTTTGACCTCACTTGGCGTAAGAAAAGATGTAATCACATATTTGCAAAAACCTGAAAGCATAGAAATAGCAGGAACATAATCTTACGTGGAAATACATGCACACGCACACACACACACACACACACACACACCTCTGACATAAACAACCTGTGTTTTTTCTGATCTGGAAGGAACAACAAGGAAACAGGTGGAGAAAGAGTTGGGTGAGACATGTAAGGGTACAGGTGGGTCAGGAGAGGGGACAGGTAGAGCTGTGATAGGTGGGGGACATGGGGGGCAGGTGAAGGGGCATGCTGGTGGGATGGTGGAGAGAGGTGTGTGGACAGGAGGGGGGTAGGTGGGAGGGGCCTGTGATCTCCTTTTGCATATTGTCAGCAAAGTCCGGGAACATGATCTGGGTCATCCTCTCTCTGTTGGCCCCTTGGGACCATGACAAGCATCGGTCAAGAGTACAGGATAGTTCTCAGGAGACACACCCAGATCACTGTAGGCGTGGTGCCAGATCTTCTCCAAGTCGTCCCAGTTGGTCACAATGCCATGCTCAATTGGGTATTTCAAGTTCCAATGATCACCTTTGTTCAGAGCCTCATCACCAATGTAGTAGTCTTTCATGTCCATATCCATTGTGGCACTCTGATCAGGTCCGCTGACAGCAGAGGGGAATACAGTGTGAGGAGCATCGTCTCCTGCAAATCCAGCCTTGCACAATCCAGATCCATTGTCAATCACCACTGCAGTAACACCACTGTCTACAGTGGAGTGCTCGGATTGTACCCCTGTAGAATGGGGATAAAACGGACATCAGGCCATTATGTACATTATCTTTAGTTCAGTTAATTCACAGTCCCAATGATCATGAACAATTACAATGGGAAATTTGTATGGCACACACACGTAAGTGTGCACATATACAAACACACACACGCACACACAAACACACACACACACACACACACACACACACACACACACACACACACACACACACACACACACACACACACACACACACACACACACACACACACACATGCATGTACACACACACATACATACTGTACTGTACTAAGTACTGCGTGTTCAGCAACAGGCTATATTATTTCAGAAATTCACAGTGTCATATCATTAATATACAGTTGAGAACTGAAGCAGTGCTAATACTGGCAACAGCATAATTGGAATTGATATATGGCCACCACCAACAGGCTCCAACACAAACACACACACTGTACAAATGAAACGTGTTACATACTGTAAGCCTAACCACACTGTCTTCCATTTTGCATGACATCGTCAGTAAGAAAGAACCTGTTAGTTTCATGACACAAAACAATAGCTATGTACACATGTGTGCTGACAGTGAAGATGTGAAGTGTTTGCACAGCTAACACCTCAGCCACATTCCACATTGACAGCCACAATTGAACATTCAACACTGATAACTGGCTATGCGCTTTGTGAGGAGAGTCAGAAGCAATATCAGAGAAGACCGGCAATCTCTTCATTCTGTTTTCATTCCAAGGTGGTTAGTACATAACAGTGTTGTGGTAATGGTATAGAGTAACTGCAACTTACTGTAATTAGTGACTATTTCAGTAATTGTAATTTTATTGGAAATTAGGTTTTTGCAGAAGTAATTGTATTAATAGTTGATTACATTCATATTTGATTCCTATAATTACACAATTACAAGCTATTTCATTCCTCCTCCTTGGCTACCAAAACACAGACTGCTGACCCTACTGTTCAAACCTAGCCAAACCAAGTATTCTCCATAGCTACCAGCTTGGAACACCAAGCGAATTTCACTGGGGAATATGGCACCCCCAGGGATTCTGGCACCCCCAGGGATTCCGGCATCTCCAGGGATTCCAGCATCCCTGGGACGTAGCCATCCCCAGGTAACATGGGGCTAATGGCACTAAATCCCTGCATGCAAATTGCACGCAATTACATTCCTCCACTTTGGCTACCAAAACACTAGACTGTTGGAAGGAAAATCTAAAGATACCCTACTGTTCAAACCTAGCTCGTCCAATAGAATAGTAGTTGCTCATACAATAGAATCAAACTATCTGGAGCAGAGTTAAGGCTGTGAAGTCCAGGCAGAAAGACCCAAGTGGTATTGGACTCATTGATAATGTTCACACAATGGACAGCCAGAGGTCCTGAAGCTTGCCACAGGGAGCTCTTTCTTGGCACACCTCTTCATTTGGGGCCACCCACACAGTGGTTGAATTGGCTCCTGTTACAACCAAGGTCAAGGTGAGGATCACCAGCAGGGACAGAGATCGGTCAAAAGACATTTTCTTTTACATCTGTGGTTGGTACTTCACGTATATTCACAGCCTTAAATAACTGTCATTGCCTGACGTCAATCCCAAATGGATGTAATGACGTGTGGCAAAAGTCCCAAACAACATCTGGTACTAAGATAGTATTCTCCGTGCCAGCTACGTCTGCACTAGTTGAGCACACATTCACTTGGGTAGGCAAGATATTGAATCCATTAAATGTCACCGCAAGCTTCCGAAGCATGCAATGCAAAAGAACTTGAAGCACAGCTATTTTTAAAGATGAACTCCAGTTTATGTAACTTTAATGTATTAAATTGTAATGATGATAAAAATTGCTGCAAGTAGTTGCAATCATAACTAATTACTTGTAAAATATAAGAAGAGGAAATTATAATTGATTCTTAAAATAGCCAAGTAATTGTAATCGTAATTAATTAACGGTAAGCCATAATTACCACAACACTGGTACAAAAACAGGCAAGGGCTTCAAGTCACGCTCCCAAAGATAAGGAGGTGTCCTTTCCAAACACAACACTTCTATTGCTAGCAACTCTTCAAATAGGACCACATTCCTCTGCCACTTCACTGGTCATCAGTTGTTCACAACATTCATTGCATAATTTAATTGTTGATGATGTACACTGTAAAGCAGTCGGACAATGTCAAAGTGGCATTGTCCATATTCCTTGCAGTATTGAGTAGTGAAGCCTAGCAGGTCTACTAGAAGCCCTTCCTGCTCCTTCTTGGGTTGTAACAAACAGATTTATTCACTAGTTGTGAAAGCCACTATACATACATACTGAACTGACATGTACACAGCTAGCTAGCTTCCATTGTCGCCTTTTGTCAGAAGAGTTGGTGAGAGAGAAATTGCAGCCGATGGCACTTCCGGCATTTCTTTCATCTGCATGCTTGCTGCAGTACTGTTCATTACTTGGCTCAACAAGGCTCCTAAATCAGGGGCAAAGAGTTTCTCATCATCTAGAACTTCGGGAGGCTCCTCAACTCGAAGACCAAAGTCAGGAGCAGCAAACTCAAAAGGTTTTTCAGGAGCCACCTCAACAACATTCAAAATGGTGACCACCAGATAGACTGGCTTGTTGACTAAAACTCCTTGACACAGCATACTTTAGGTAGGTCCCAGGTCAAGTCCCTGCTGTGTGACTCATGTATTGATTTCTCCCTTTTCAGCCCTATAATTGTTAAATAATTAAGGAAACTGTTGCTTGAAGGATCACTGGGCTTATACCACCAACCAACTACACCAGTATTGGTGTTACAGTTGGTTGGGAGGCCCAAAAGGCCCTATTAAGTTGGTAAGTTGGCAGCCAGTGATTCCCTTCCCCCTAACATCCTACAAAGATGGAAGAGCCACAGACAGCTGTTTCGCCCTGATTGGGGCTCATCAGTGTGGCGTACTGATGGTAATAGGATGAATGCCACCTCCATATGTATTCACCACAAGCTAAAACACTTGTGGTTTCAACACATAGAAGCAGCATAAAATTAGGGGGAAGCCTCAGCCAAGAAGACGGCTGGAGTCAGGGTTGTTCAAAAGTGACTCTTGCAGTTAGGCCCCTGCAAAGGCTAGGTTTGTTGCTTGAAGGATCACTGGGCTTATACCACCAACCAACTACACCAGTATTGGTGTTACAGTTGGTTGGGAGGCCCAAAAGGCCCTATTAAGTTGGTAAGTTGGCAGCCAGTGATTCCCTTCCCCCTAACATCCTACAAAGATGGAAGAGCCACAGACAGCTGTTTCGCCCTGATTGGGGCTCATCAGTGTGGCGTACTGATGGTAATAGGATGAATGCCACCTCCATATGTATTCACCACAAGCTAAAACACTTGTGGTTTCAACACATAGAAGCAGCATAAAATTAGGGGGAAGCCTCAGCCAAGAAGACGGCTGGAGTCAGGGTTGTTCAAAAGTGACTCTTGCAGTTAGGCCCCTGCAAAGGCTAGGTTTGTTGCTTGAAGGATCACTGGGCTTATACCACCAACCAACTACACCAGTATTGGTGTTACAGTTGGTTGGGAGGCCCAAAAGGCCCTATTAAGTTGGTAAGTTGGCAGCCAGTGATTCCCTTCCCCCTAACATCCTACAAAGATGGAAGAGCCACAGACAGCTGTTTCGCCCTGATTGGGGCTCATCAGTGTGGCGTACTGATGGTAATAGGATGAATGCCACCTCCATATGTATTCACCACAAGCTAAAACACTTGTGGTTTCAACACATAGAAGCAGCATAAAATTAGGGGGAAGCCTCAGCCAAGAAGACGGCTGGAGTCAGGGTTGTTCAAAAGTGACTCTTGCAGTTAGGCCCCTGCAAAGGCTAGGTTTGTTGCTTGAAGGATCACTGGGCTTATACCCGTGATCCTTCAAGCAACAAACCTAGCCTTTGCAGGGGCCTAACTGCAAGAGTCACTTTTGAACAATTAAGGAAACATAATTGCTGTCATTTATTGAATTATATATTTGCGTTATCATTCTAGATGTGATTGCACGTGAGTATTTGTCTGCCATGCATGGCTTGTCTTGCTGCTCATGATGTTTTGTACAACTGAAGTATGCCTTCTTGGGACCGAAATGTCTTGTACGTATCAATTAAAGAACAGTGCACCACACACGTGATTCATAATGCTCAAAATCATCTCCCCTATTTATAATGGACGTGGTAATGAACCTCTATTCTATCATGCATGGATATAGTCTGCCTGTTTGCAAAGATCCTTTAGGCAGTTCTCTTTACTTCAGTAGTACATGAATGCTCTTCATGTACTGATATTGTTTGAGTATGACTTCTCCGTTCATGATCCTTGGAAACCACTTTACTACATCAACATGGGCATTTGCTGTATTAGCCGTTTACTAGACTATCAAAGAATGCAAGCAAAAACACTGCCTACTGATAATGAGGTAGAAAGAGATCATCTATTTGTGCTCTACTCCTTCCTAATGCCATTGACATAACACCATTACGTTCAGTTACACACGCACTTTGTGCCACTTTCTGATAAACCTAATGGAGGATCCCATTAGATAATGGTCTAGTCCACTGTTGTCACTGAATGTCCTGCTGCACCAAATTCATGGAAAAGTGTATGCGAGTGCAGATGTGACTAGTACATGTATTCTTGGGACAATTGACATGGCAATATTCACTTTTGGTGCATATCTTTCTCACTGCATGTGCCTAATGCG
Source organism: Ianthella basta (assembly GCA_964019415.1). Lineage (NCBI taxonomy): Eukaryota > Metazoa > Porifera > Demospongiae > Verongiida > Ianthellidae > Ianthella > Ianthella basta. The sequence goes on along the minus strand of OZ025870.1, from coordinate 1,344,691 downwards.
TTTTATAGCATCAGCATGTCAGTGTTGAATTTGCAGACTGGATGCACAATAGAGTCTAGTCTGCTGACGTGCATAGTCCAGTAGATTGTACATTAAACATATTTTGCTACTTCTATTGCACTCCAAAGTCAAGGCCAAATGGCCAGAGAACAAGCCTCTAAAAAACAACCCATCAGCAGCAGCCAGAGAACAAGCCTCTTAAGTCAACCTCCGTACTGACCTCTAAACCTAGTTCAAGATCTGCGCAGAAGCTACAATACCAGTCATTATTTAGACAAACCCACTGCAGTAGCATGCAGGTGAATATGAGCCTGAATCAACAAGCTTAACAAATTTATGCGTATTCTATACCATGACAATGCTGTGAATGTGTATGTGCACTATGCTGTACCTTAGGTCCCATAGACCCACACAGTTGCTCAAGTGTGGGTCTATGGGACAAGTGGACAATACATTATCATGGAGACCTTTATAGTGCAAGTATAATTTTAATTATAAATTTATAATTATTCAACAGCCATGGCATACATAAATAATGCAATAATTGTTATAACCATAGCCCATAAAATGGCAGTACTATGGCAGTGTACTAAAAGTAGGTTTAATCATGTACATTATGCATACAGTGGAGCCCATGCACTTAACACAAACTCGCTTAACATGACATTTCACTTAACATGAACAAGCTATAGTCCCCAGTGTATGTAAACCTTATAATTCTTTTAACATGAAATTCTTTTAACAAGAAATACGTCTATTGGTCCGAAAAATTTCGTGTTTAGTGGGTCCCACTGTATCTTTCAGACAATGATTATCAAATAAATTGTGACAATCTACCAAAAGTTTTCACAGTGGCTATTGATCTGGCAGCCAATCACGTGCACCAATCAACTTAGATGGTGATTTGGCGCTCAAGTGAGTACGATTAGTATGGCTATGTACAGAAGCAGTTTGAATGGAATCTGAAGAGCTTTGGCATGCATGAAGATGAAACCTGGACAGTGGATCAGCCTCCGCAGGAAGACGGTGCAGCTACACGGCCAGCAGATCCTCCGCAAGATTCCCCATCGATCGTCCAGAAGCAGCGAATGTAGATTTCTTTGCGGGGGAAAGGTTCTCTTCCTACGAGGAACCGAAGAAGAAGCTAGCCACTTAGAATAGAGTCATCCACACAACTATTTTTGAGTTTAAAAACTTGTGGGACTGCTGCCCCAACTCGACATACTTGCTCCCTTTGATCGCTGCTTTGTAATTTTGTATTTTACTTCTGCATGCATCATGAACACACTCATGCACACATGCACACATGGATACACATGAATGAACCAATTAAACCTTTAATGAAGTACAAATGAACACAAGCAGACATATGCACACATGTACAACTGCACAGGACTGGACACACACATACAGTCTCGTGTTCACTGCGAATGTATTATTGCACAATTGTGGTTCCTTTCCCCCTCCCCTCATGCCAATAACCACAGGAATGGCTGGCGTGCGAAACAAACATACATACACGTACACACACACACACATGTACACATATTATACAGACACACACACAAACACACACACACACACACACACACACACACACGCACACACACACACACACACACACACACACACACACACAAGCAGCACACTACAAAACTAACTTCCTTGATGTGCTTTAGCTTTTCGCTGTCTTCCATGAAGAATGTCAGGTACTGGTAGGACATGTCCAAGTCAGTGTTGGCACCAAGCCTGCGATGCTTCTCCACTGTGTCCCTCCCACCAGAGAAGGCATACTAAATGAAAATTGTCTGAGGAGCACTTCATTGTGAATTGTATGTGGACCCCCTCTCTATGTCCACTTTCTAGGTTTTCCAGGCATTATACATTTCACTTTCATCATCAGCACAATGTATGAATGGGAAATGTCACTCAGTCTGTCCCCAATGTAACCCAATGTCATTGACACACAAACGCATGCGTTCTCACACATACTCTAGATCCAACATACTGTATGTCTGCAAATTTAATTAAAGCTACATACATGCACACCAGCACATCCACACCCACACTAATGGCATTGTCCAGTGACTGGTCTGTAATCTAGATTGTACGCACTACTCAGTACTGTGTGAAGCTGCAGCTGTATTCAATAATACTCTCTGTATGCATACTGAAAGACTTCCCTCACAATAATTATAGCTGTGTGGAAACGATGGTCTATATAGGAAAGAATCACAAAAATATCGTAAACATGTTGTTTTAGGAAGTGCTAATGTAATTTGGACATGGTTCAATGATCAACTTTCCTTTCCTATTCCATACAGCTATTGTGTAGAAGGCTTTTCAATGACTCAATAAAGACTGTGAAGGCCCAGTAATTAAATTTACCAGGGCTAACTTAGACCCAGCAGATCAAGCTATGCTTGTTATGATTAAGCTTGAGGTGAGAGGGGTAGAAGTAGACCTTCTTGAGACCGAGACGTCCTGTATCAATTAAAGAACAGTGTACCATGCACGTGATTCATAATGCTCAAAATCATCTCCCCTATCTATAATGGACGTGGTAATGAACCTCTATTCTATCGTGCATGGCTAGTCTACCTGTTCGTAAAGATCCTTTAGACATGCAGTTCTCTTTACTTAAGTAGTACATGAATGCTCTTCAAACCATTGATATTGTTTGAGTACGATTTCTCCTTTCTAGACGTCATGATCCTTGGAAACCTATTTACTACATCAACATGGGGCATTTGCTGCATTAGCCGTTTACTAGACTATCAAAGAATACATTTTACTTGCAAGCGAAAACACTGCATACTGATAATGAGGTAGAAAGAGATCATCTATTTGTGCTCTAGATCTACTCCTTTCTAATGCCATTGACATAACGCCATTATGTTCAGATATACATGCACTTTGTGCTACTTTATGATAAACCTAATGGAGGATCCCATTAGCTAATGGTCTAGTCCACTGTTGTCACTGTCCTGCTGCACCAAATCCATGAAGGAGTGTATGTGAGTGCAGATGTGCCCACAAAGCTACATACATGCCAACACTGGCACACCCACACCCACACCCACACTAATGGCAGTGTCCAGTGACTGGTCTGTAAGCTAGATTGTACGTACTACTCAGTACTGTGTTAAGCCGTATTCAATAATACTCTCTGTATGCATACTCAAAGACTTCCCTCACAATAGCTGTGTGGAAACGTCATGGTCTATATAGGAAAGAGTGACAATAACGTAAACATGTTGTTTTAGGAAGTGCTAATGTAATATGCGGACATGGTTCAATGATCAACTTCCCTTTCCTATTCCATACAGCTATTGTGTAGAAGGCCTTTCAGTGACTCAAAATAGACTGTGAATGCTCAGTAATTAAATTTTCCAGAGCTAACTTAGACCCCGCATGCAGATCAAGCTATGTAACAGTTATGATTGAACAGCCATGGGCATGGCATGCATAAATAATGCAATAATTGTTATAACCATAGACCATAAAATGGCAGTGTACTGAAAGTAGGTTTAATCGTGTACATTATGCATAATTATGCTGTATCTTCCAGATAATGATATAATTATATTTATCAAATAAATTGTGATAATCTACCAAAAATTTTCCATGCAGGGAATCGTTGTATTCTGGGTTGGTTGTGATGGGTTATCAAGCGGTTTGCGCCATTCTTGGTCGAATGCGAGCCGATCGACCTCCCAAATTATCCCAAATGTCATACGTAATACCCCGCTTCATTAAGTGGACTATCCATTTTTATTGGGAAACTTCTTATAAATAGATGTCACAAGCGGGCTCACGGTAATATAAATACTTTACACTAACATCAACCACTGTAGAGTTAGCACTGTCAGCAGTGGAACAAGGAATGAATAAAGGTATGGATGCAGTATAGTACTGCAGTGTACAACCAACAGCTGAGTAAAGGAAGGCAATTCACTTTCAATGGCACACTCATGACATGCACATATATAGCACACAAGCACACACATGACTAGTGTGGGGACAATTGGGGGGCAAGTGGGTGGGACAGGTAGGGAAAAGGGGACAGTAGTAATGGGGGGGGGGGGGGGGGGGTAATGGGGAGGATAGGTGGTGGCAGGTGAGAGGACAGGGGGACAGCTGGGTGGGACAGGTAACGGGGACAAGTGGGGGATAGGTGGGGGAGTAGGTGAGGGGGGCAGATGGAAGAATAGTCAGGGGGGGAATAGTAGGGGACAGGTGGGTGGGACAGTTGGGGGAACTGGTGGGGAAACCGGGGGGTGGGGAGCAGGGAGGGCTGGGGGGACAGGTAAGGCGGACAGGTGGGGGGGAGGAGTAGATAGGACAGTGGGGGTTATGGTTAGGGTGTTAAGGGTTGAGTCACAGCATTATACATGTAGTTAGAGTGCAATACAATACTGTAACTGCACTTCATGCGAACGTAAGTACTGTCCTTCTCCACAACTGCAAGTTTACATCTTCCAAGCACGGAGATTTTACTAGTTATAATCACAAATGATGTTACAGTACAAATACAATACACACAATGTCATGCAACAAAGTGAGAGTGAGTGGCCTAAGTAGACAGGTTAAGGAGAGCATGAGGATGAGGTTACCAGACATTTTTGGGACAGCCAATTGGCCTCTACACAGAGGTGGCTGGCTGCATTACAGAGGTGCATAGCTTGTGAAGTCTTAGTGCTACGTATATATGTTAGAAATAAATGGGGCTAAGGCTGATGGAGAGAGGTAGCTGCATTACACAGTGCCCATCTTAGAGGATTCACACTGTACACACACACAACATGTATCTACCATATGACCTTGGTCTACTAATACATACAAGTAAGCCCACACAGTTCAAAGTGCAACCTACTCAGTATGTGCTTCACTCCTGTGAAGACCTGCATGCCATCTCAATAAGTCACAATGGTGAATAGTCTTCAGATGGTTCACTAGCTATCAGGGGATGGTGAAATGATGTTGACCTTTGCAGGAGAATGGAAAAGAAAGGACTTTGGCTTACTTGTATTTGAAAACAGAGAACTATCAAATAGGATCGATGTCATACAGGAAACAATTAAAGTACAACACTACACACACACGCACACTCACATGCACACACACACACACACACACACACACACACACACACACACACACACACACACACACACACACACACACACACACACACACACATACACATACACATACACACATGTGCCCACGCACGCACAGAAAATGAAGCAATCATCATAGCACTGTTATAACAATGTCAGCTGTATGTTCTGCGCGTGCAAGACATCTACAAATCACGCAGAAACTGTCCCATTGAGCCAGTTCGGACTTACCTGTAGTGGACTAAGAAGAAGCAACTTGGGAATGAATCCGCCATAATCTTACAAGATAATAATATCTGACCAAATAGAGTCATGACTGGTTCCATCGCGGTGGGTGAGACGACAACATGATGGTCCTTCAAAGGGGATTATGACGATCCTTCTAAGTGTCACTTACCCGTACGCCATTTTTTGGGTAGCCGTCCATTGGGGGAATTCCCCTGGACGACCTATTCACTCCTTGCAATATAACAGCTAGATAAATGTGCAAGGGGTGTTATAATTTTAGCTATTGCCTTTTGATACACCCCTGCGCTGTGAGCTCCCTTGTCACAGCATGTTCACCAATACATCTGTCTATCCTCTGGCATGAACTACATAATGCATTACTCTTGCAGTCTGTAGCAACATCAGCCAACAACAAACCAAAATACACATGACAACAATCATGAATACAAAAAGTGCTGAGTTCAACATGCATGACATGAATGTATATACATGATATGCATGCTATATACATTGTGCATGACTGATTGCAAGCATGCATGTGTCTGTACATTTGCAGTGTAATGATGACAACTCAATGGTAAGTAGCTATACAGAATCTGAGTTGTAGCTACTATACAGTATAGTCTTTCAATGGACAGTGCCACTCAAAACATACCCTATATTAAGCTGTATGTAGTTAAATCAATAACAAGAATATAAGCACAAGTAGTTGGCAGTTAATCTGTACATGTGTGATAATATGGAAGTGCTTAGCTAGCGCCATATAGTTTCCATGGGTTGCATTGTCTTGTGAGAGACTTTAATGTTGGCATACATTGTCCCAACTACTGTGCAACCCGTACTTACTCCTCGCCTCTCATGGCATTTAATGCAAGTTTCAGTGGTTTCATTTCTTGTCAAGAAACCAATAAACTCTGCCATCAATGTTTTCTCGAAACGAGGATGGCAGGTTGATACAGAGCTGCCACTGATTTCATCTGTAGCCCAAGTTGGGACATGTTTATCACTGGCAACTTTGGCTTCAGGATCTACTTTTATGCGTACATGAGCAGAACAGTTGATGCATATATCAGACCTCAACTCCAAGCCTCCAACATCATCTTTAGGGAAGGCATGTTCAATTTTACGCATTATGCAATCAAAGGACTCTTCCTGTGCAATGAATATCACATGAGGCGCTTCAAAGTTGCGCGATGCAACTCCGTAGCTTTTCCAGACATCTTGCATGGCTACAGAAATTACGTCCTCAGCTTTTTTCTTCAGTGGGCCATCTGTTAGCAGTGAGAACATGGCAGGCTCTTGAAATTCAGGCGGTGCCGTGAGCACAAACACTAACCGTCTCCAGATGCTTTCCCCAAAGTAGTGGTGCACGATGGCAATCTCGTCCTTCAGTGCACGATCTGCCCGTTGAGGTGGTCCTCGGCATGGTAGAAAGTACAACACATAGCGAAACTTGAGACTATGTACCTTTTGAAGTTGTGCAATATTGTGAATTAACTCCAAATTAGCTTGAATGACAGGAAGTAGACTCCCCGAGGTGGCAAACCCGGGTGTGTCAAGTACCCTATTCTGAGATATCTCACTTGAAATTAGCTTCAGCTGTGTTGTCTCGGATAATGCACCCTTCCCCACTGTAAAGTACTTGAGCTCTTGTGTTGTTTTTGCACTGCCTGGATTACTTTGGAGTTGCCCGGAATTGGACGGACGTTGCTCTGCCGCGAGAGATTCACCATTGTGCTTGCTTGCTGACATAGTACTGAAGGCCTCGATACCATTGGTATATGACCAATGGGAGTCAATTTCATCCGCTTCAGCTATGAAGTCAGATTCATCCTGCACAGCCATGCATGACCCAGATTTTGGCGGTCTGGAATCATTCTTCTGATTTTCGCTGTTCCGCTTCCTTTTCGCAGCTTTGCTTTCTGACCATGTAAAGGAATCATCTACAGGGACATGTCTACCTAACAGGGACTGTCTACCTAAACGCTTTAGTTGGTTCACCTTATTGGAACCCTGGTAAGGATGATCGCTTATACCCTCCTCTCCTGAAAATGGCCACACTTTCAAGCGTGTCGCTACGCCATCAAGACCATCGGATATTCCTTTGCTTTTTAGGCCAAGTAGGTTGTTCCCAGTACTACTCTTTCCCATTCCGGTTTTTCCCAGCAGCAAGATATCGGTGTACTTCAGATCTGACATCGCGTCCTGTACTCTAGTTCCTCCCACCTACGTAGGATTCACACGCGATCAGAAAGAAAGTTATAGCATAGCCGCCTCTTCGTCATGGCTAGCTATCGGTTATATCCGGTAACGCCCTTGGAGTCATACCTGGGTTAACCAATTTGTAGCCCGGCAACGACACTTTCCGCAATTTAGAGTTTAGGCTGCGTATACGCTGCAGCAGGACAGTTTGAACGGGCGGACGGCGGCTTTCTATCCTCACCCTAAACGTCGATGTAACGAACGTGGCAGCCATTTAAACTGCGCTGCCTCTGCAGAAAGCTATTCCAGCAAGTCTACAAGGTATAGTCCTACCTCTCGCTGGAGCTCTCCTGTTCCTCTCGCCACTATGCAAAGGTATGCAATGCCCAGATTGTCACTTGTTCACTGGTACGCAAACGTTTCCATCCTCCCTGGCGAAGCTACAGAAGGGTGAGCGCGTCTGGCTCTCGTGCAACTACTATGTCTTCTTTTCGAAGGAGGCTTCTCAAAGTCGTGAACGCTCATCGGTTTCGAACGGCTGCCAGCAGAGTCTATACTCCTACTGGCACCACTCTAGCTATAGCTATAGATGAAGATTTCAGAGGCATTGATGTTCCATTGAGGATTTCACTGTACAACTTTGAGAGACTACGTACATAGCTGCATAGCTGTATTGTGTTGTGCAATGTTGTTGACCATCAGGATTTTAATTAGCCACATATTCTGGACAATATGTATATGGTCCAGGATGTCCTTGTGATATGAGATATAACTGGTGCACATTTCCTTTCATATTCAGCCCACCTGGGCTACAGTCAGGTGTTGCAGGACCCCTTTTTAGAGCGAGGGTATTCGCAGCTTACACAGTGATTTAGTACACAATAGGAGCAAGGTAATGCACAATAGAATTTTAGGCAAACAGAATCTTATGTCATAGCAATGCCATTTCAAATATACATTCTCCTGTTCTTCATAAAACTACTGTCTACATCACAGTATACAATACATAATCTACTAATATCAGTACACATGTACACTATCAGATTCTATATATACAGCTTTAGTACACGATGGTCAGACCGAAGTTTGATATATATGAAGGTGGGAGGGGGGGGGGGAGTTATATAATGCGCACAAGTTGTCGAGAGGTTGCAGCTGTTGACAGTCCTATGAACCACACTGATGAGACCTAAGCTATAATTACTAATCTACATCTGTAATCTACAGCCATCAATCTAATCTGCATGTTCTGTTGCATCAATGTGTATGTGACCAACTGCAGAGAATCTGCATGCATGTACGAACACATCAATGCAAAACAAAATCACATCATATTACACGATGCTAGAACATTTCACTCCCATGCCATATATTTCAGAGAACTCAGTAAAATGATCAGCTTAAGAAAGGCATGAGGTCTAATAGTACAAAACAAAGTGGTATCAAAACTCTGGGTCATCTAAAGAAGTTGCAGTAATTTAAACAAGCAGCATTACAAACAACTCAACCTTAGTTTGTGTAATATTTTGTTCCAATGTAAATGTGCAATGCTTTTACTGACTGATCAGACCGCTATGCAGCTCATTGCTATGCTCAACATACTGATGCATATACATGTCCACTTTGACTCTCATGCAACCTTTTGACCCTGGTTCATTTTTACAATTGGCACAGACTTCTTCAGAATTAAATAATCCTGGCCATGTTCTTTTGCCAGCCATCCACCCGTAGAACTTCACAGTTCCAAGTGCTGCAATATGCCCAATGCCTCCAACAATCTTCGTCAACGTTGAGTACTTTGGAATGAAGACAGGGTGACACTTGCTATAGTTCTCTCCACGAATGCCTCCATCACTTTCCCTGACTTCTACAACAATGGAGCCTCTCAATTTGAGCTGACCTGCACATTTGGCACATAAGTCTTTACGGAATTGTGGTTTGAATGCTATGCCTCCCACTACTGCTGCTTTGATGTCCTTGCGAAGTGCTGAAGAATTCCTTTTCAGAGGAAGGAATATAACAGGAGGACAAGGAGGAGGCCTAACACCACGGCGTGTGAGCGCTAAGTGCATGGCAGTACTAAAAACCCGTTGTACGTCTTCTCCTTTGGGTGCATTTGTACTAGGAATGCCTTCCTGGACGGTTGTGGCCACCACCATGTTCTGAAATATACCATCACCAAAGTAGTGCCACATCACCTCAATCTCATCCTGTATAGATCTATCTGCCTTCTCCAGCTTACCTCGAACAGGTAGGAAATATATAACCCTGTCATATGACAGATCAAGTGCTTCAGAAACACCAGCTATTGCACGAGCCACTTGGAGATTGCCACGATGCACATCTTCAGAATCACTTCCAGCAAATCCTTCAGTATCAAGCACGCGAATTTCACCATCCATCGTGCTCATCAGTGAGCAATTCTTCGTGACAGATGCTGCTGCAGGATTGGTAGCAAATTTCAGACTACCCACGTTCTCCTGAGGCCACATCTGCTTAATCCACTTGTTACCTTTGGGATTGTCTCCCGTCACAGCATTGAGCAGTTTGTTGCCAGTAGTGCTCTTGCCCATTCCTGTCTTTCCAATGAGCATAACAGTAAATGGAGAAATGGCTACAATGTGGAACATGGGATTGAATGATTGTGCATTCAAAGCACAGCATGACAGGTGTTGACAATGCACTGGAGTGTAGCTGTGGGGATAAGGATCAAAATATCTTGCTGGGAACATAATAGATTCTGCTGTAAGATATTACAATGTCACGTTATGAGTGGTATAGTGCACAGGCCTAGGGGGTTACCTACAACAAATGGGAGGGGTATGGCTATATGTAGTAAGCATGTATTATTAACTGATTAATGCCTACACTATAAATGATTTGATACAAATGAGACCAAATTTCCGTTACTAGCAATTAACTACTATGCAAGACTGCTATACAGCTCGGGAAGAGGTACATATAGCTACGTTGGCAGCAGGGCTTTGAATTACTACTCATATATATAGCTATACTGTATCGCTTAGAGGAAGGAATGATTAATTTTAGAGTTGAACTTTATATCATGTCCTGTAGCAGCTGCAATGATACAAGTAGTACTTATGCAGCCTTATGACATACTGAGAAACATTATATATATCCTAAAATACTGAAGGAAGTGCAAAGAGTTTTCTGAAACTCTATGCCGTAATGTATAAACCATAAATAGCTATACATGAACTGATTTGCTACAAACCTATAGCTATAAGCATAATTTTGCTTGCCTTCACCTGTGGCCATGCTTTCTGTTAAAGTTTCCGCCCAGTGTTCGTATCCATTCTTCTCCAGAGCGGTGCGGAAGCAGTCAAAGTGCATGTCCTCCTTAGTAATTAAGATCTTGAGCAGTTCGTCCACTCTGGCCTTGTTTCCTCTAAGATCGCTAACACAGGAGTATTCCACGTCTGTCAAAACTGGGCGAAGAGCTGGCAAGACGTTCTTGACTATGATACTATCTCGCAGTCTTTGGTGACATTGCCTTAAAGCTGTCTTTCTCCTTTCGTCCATGGTTTGCATACGTGATGATCGACAAATAGCTAATCAAAGCGAGTCGTCATAATTTTTATAACTTGCTTCTAAGCGCCCTCGGCCCACTTCCGCCCTCCAAAATGGCGGCCGGAAGTGGGCTGGGTCAACTCCCGCACCTGAGATATTCGTCTATGGTTTCATGTCCCGGGTGCCCCTAGAAAATTGCGCAAGAGTTGCGCAATCCTCATAGCGAGCCCCCTCACGTGATTTTCCGTTATTCGGCTTGCGGCTGCCGGTGCCGTAGAGGATTGCGCAAGAGTTGCGCAATCCTAGCGGGATACATAAATTGTGTGTGTGTATCTTTGCAATGGTTCCACATTCCGCTTTACCTCTGCGAAGGAGATACAAAAGATAAACCAAATGGCCAGGGCATAGAGGGTCTAGCAGTCTATACCAGGGCATGACCAGCTCAAAGATCAGGCTACTCACGGGGTCAAGTAATGCTAACAAACACCCCTATCTGGTTCACTTCACACACTCGCACACTCCCAGCTTACACATGTACAGTCGGATCACTCCCCTCTTATAGACAACACCTAATAAGGCTACTGTCTAGTCATACCTAGCCTGTGCTTGTGTTGTGTCATAGACTGTGGCTGTGTTCAATACTGGTACAGGGCAATGTACAGGGACTAACCGTAGTAATTTTCAGGAGGGCTACTTCATAACTGTTTAAGTACATGCAGCACCACATGCAACAGCAGTGCTGGGTGTACCTACATATGGCTGATGAGAATCTACTGTAGCTATGTCTACTCTCCCCATGGTACTGCTTTGAATGTTGGAGACACCTCACAGCAAAGGGGAAGAATCCTGCATCACAGGATGAGATAGCTTTATTACTCAACAACGTCCGTGGCTGATCTGACATTTCCATCTACATGTAGAGTAACTGGCACTAGAAGAGTCCTTTACAACAATTGGCATTCTAACAGCTTCACATTTCAAGATGGTGGACTACTGAATACGATATCTTGGACAGACTCTATTCAAACAATAGACCTCGTAGAGTGCTGAAGATGTTGCCTTGAAGAGGAAACACAACAGGCTGGGGTTGCATCTAGTACATTACTATGGTAACTGAGTACAGAAAATCTTATGCCTTTCGATACATCACCTCTTCTTCACACTGACTATATATACCTTATATACATTAAAATGATGGACATCATCCTGTCATTCAAGTGAAGAGCTTTGCTAATTAATAGTTGCTATTTTTAATGTCATTCAACCATTGGCTCACCTCTGAACTTTGACCTCACTTGGCGTAAGAAAAGATGTAATCACATATTTGCAAAAACCTGAAAGCATAGAAATAGCAGGAACATAATCTTATGTGGAAATACATGCACACGCACACACACACACACACACACACACACACACACACACACACCTCTGACATAAACAACCTGTGTTTTTTCTGATCTGGAAGGAACAACAAGGAAACAGGTGGAGAAAGAGTTGGGTGAGACATGTAAGGGTACAGGTGGGTCAGGAGAGGGGACAGGTAGAGCTGTGATAGGTGGGGGACATGGGGGGCAGGTGAAGGGGCATGCTGGTGGGATGGTGGAGAGAGGTGTGTGGACAGGAGGGGGGTAGGTGGGAGGGGCCTGTGATCTCCTTTTGCATATTGTCAGCAAAGTCCGGGAACATGATCTGGGTCATCCTCTCTCTGTTGGCCCCTTGGGACCATGACAAGCATCGGTCAAGAGTACAGGATAGTTCTCAGGAGACACACCCAGATCACTGTAGGCGTGGTGCCAGATCTTCTCCAAGTCGTCCCAGTTGGTCACAATGCCATGCTCAATTGGGTATTTCAAGTTCTGATGATCACCTTTGTTCAGAGCCTCATCACCAATGTAGTAGTCTTTCATGTCCATATCCATTGTGGCACTCTGATCAGGTCCGCTGACAGCAGAGGGGAATACAGTGTGAGGAGCATCGTCTCCTGCAAATCCAGCCTTGCACAATCCAGATCCATTGTCAATCACCACTGCAGTAACACCACTGTTTACAGTGGAGTGCTCGGATTGTACCCCTGTAGAATGGGGATAAAACGGACATCAGGCCATTATGTACATCATCTTTAGTTCAGTTAATTCACAGTCCCAATGATCATGAACAATTACAATGGGAAATTTGTATGGCACACACACACGCGCGTAAGTGTGCACATATACAAACACACACACGCACACACATGCACACACACACACACACACACACACACACACACACACACACACACACACACACACACACACACACACACACACACACACACACACACACACACACACATGCATGTACACACACACATACATACTGTACTGTACTAAGTACTGCGTGTTCAGCAACAGGCTATATTATTTCAGAAATTCACAGTGTCATATCATTAATATACAGTTGAGAACTGAAGCAATGCTAATACTGGCAACAGCATAATTGGAATTGATATATGGCCACCACCAACAGGCTCCAACGCAAACACACACACTGTACAAATGAAACGTGTTACATACTGTAAGCCTAACCACACTGTCTTCCATTTTGCATGACATCGTCAGTAAGAAAGAACCTGTTAGTTTCATGACACAAAACAATAGCTATGTACACATGTGTGCTGACAGTGAAGATGTGAAGTGTTTGCACAGCTAACACCTCAGCCACATTCCACATTGACAGCCACAATTGAACATTCAACACTGATAACTGGCTATGCGCTTTGTGAGGAGAGTCAGAAGCAATATCAGAGAACACCGGCCACCTCTTCATTCTGTTTTCATTCCAAGGTGGTTAGTACATATCAGTGTTGTGGTGCTGGTAATGAGTAAGTGTAACTGACTCTAATTAGTGAGTTATTCAGTAATTGTAATTTTATTGGAATTTAGATTTTTGCAGAAGTAATTGTATTAATAGTTGATTACATTCATATTTGATTCCTATAATTACACAATTACAAGCTATTTCATTCCTCCTCATTGGCTACCATAACACAGACTGCCGACCCTACTGTTCAAACCTAGCTCATCAAGTATTCTCCATAGCTACCACTTGGAACACCAAGCAAACTTCACTGGGGAATATGGCATCTCCAGGGATTCCGGCACCCCCAGGGATTCCGGCACCCCCAGAGATTCCGGCATCCCCTGGGACGTAGGCATCCCCAGGTAACACGGGGCTAATGGCACTAAATCCCTGCATGCAAATTGCATGCAATTACATTCCTCCACCTTGGCTACCAAAACGCTTTTGGAAGAAAAATCTAAAGATTACCCTACTGTTCAAACCTAGCTTGTCAAGTATTTTCTGTACCAGCTATGTCTGCACTAGTTGAGCACACATTCCGTTGGGTAGGCAAGATATTGAATCCATTAAATGTCACCGCAAGCTTCCGAAGCATGCAATGCAAAAGAACTTGAAGCACAGCTATTTTTAAAGATGAACTCCAGTTTATGTAACTTTAATGTATTAAATTGTAATGATGATAAAAATTGGTGCTAGTAGTTGCAATCGGAACTAATTACTTGTAAAATATAAGAAGAGGAAATTATAATTGATTCTTAAAATAGCCAAGTAATTGTAATCGTAATTAATTAACGGTAAGCCATAATTACCACAACACTGGTACAAAAACAGGCAAGGGCTTCAAGTCACGCTCCCAAAGATAAGGAGGTGTCCTTTCCAAACACAACACTTCTATTGCTAGCAACTCTTCAAATAGGACCACATTCCTCTGCCACTTCACTGGTCATCAGTTGTTCACAACATTCATTGCATAATTTAATTGTTGATGATGTACACTGTAAAGCAGTCGGACAATGTCAAAGTGGCATTGTCCATATTCCTTGCAGTATTGAGTAGTGAAGCCTAGCAGGTCTACTAGAAGCCCTTCCTGCTCCTTCTTGGGTTGTAACAAACAGATTTATTCACTAGTCGTGAAAGCCACTATACATACATACTGAACTGACATGTACACAGCTAGCTAGCTTCCATTGTCGCCTTTTGTCAGAAGAGTTGGTGAGAGAGAAATTGCAGCCGATGGCACTTCCGGCATTTCTTTCATCTGCATGCTTGCTGCAGTACTGTTCATTACTTGGCTCAACAAGGCTCCTAAATCAGGGGCAAAGAGTTTCTCATCATCTAGAACTTCGGGAGGCTCCTCAACTCGAAGACCAAAGTCAGGAGCAGCAAACTCAAAAGTTTTTTCAGGAGCCACCTCAACAACATTCAAAATGGTGACCACCAGATAGACTGGCTTGTTGACTAAAACTCCTTGACACAGCATACTTTAGGTAGGTCCCAGGTCAAGTCCCTGCTGTGTGACTCATGTATTGATTTCTCCCTTTTCAGCCCTATAATTGTTAAATAATTAAGGAAACATAATTGCTGTCATTTATTGAATTATATATTTGCGTTATCATTCTAGATGTGATTGCACATGAGTATTTGTCTGCCATGCATGGCTTGTCTTGCTGCTCATGATGTTTTGTACAACTGAAGTATGCCTTCTTGGGACCGAAATGTCTTGTACGTATCAATTAAAGAACAGTGCACCACACACGTGATTCATAATGCTCAAAATCATCTCCCCTATTTATAATGGACGTGGTAATGAACCTCTATTCTATCATGCATGGATATAGTCTGCCTGTTTGCAAAGATCCTTTAGGCAGTTCTCTTTACTTAAGTAGTACATGAATGCTCTTCAAACTACTGATATTGTTTGAGTATGACTTCTCCGTTCATGATCCTTGGAAACCACTTTACTACATCAACATGGGCATTTGCTGTATTAGCCGTTTACTAGACTATCAAAGAATGCAAGCAAAAACACTGCCTACTGATAATGAGGTAGAAAGAGATCATCTATTTGTGCTCTACTCCTTCCTAATGCCATTGACATAACACCATTACGTTCAGTTACACACGCACTTTGTGCCACTTTCGGATAAACCTAATGGAGGATCCCATTAGATAATGGTCTAGTCCACTGTTGTCACTGAATGTCCTGCTGCACCAAATTCATGGAAAAGTGCATGCGAGTGCAGATGTGACTAGTACATGTATTCTTGGGACAATTGACATGGCAATATTCACTTTTGGTGCATATCTTTCTCACTGCATGTGCCTAATGCGTTTTATAGCATCAGCATGTCAGTGTTGAATTTGCAGACTGGATGCACAATAGAGTCTAGTCTGCTGACGTGCATAGTCCAGTAGATTGTACATTAAACATATTTTGCTACTTCTATTGCACTCCAAAGTCAAGGCCAAATGGCCAGAGAACAAGCCTCTAAAAAACAACCCATCAGCAGCAGCCAGAGAACAAGCCTCTTAAGTCAACCTCCGTACTGACCTCTAAACCTAGTTCAAGATCTGCGCAGAAGCTACAATACCAGTCATTATTTAGACAAACCCACTGCAGTAGCATGCAGGTGAATATGAGCCTGAATCAACAAGCTTAACAAATTTATGCGTATTCTATACCATGACAATGCTGTGAATGTGTATGTGCACTATGCTGTACCTTAGGTCCCATAGACCCACACAGTTGCTCAAGTGTGGGTCTATGGGACAAGTGGACAATACATTATCATGGAGACCTTTATAGTGCAAGTATAATTTTAATTATAAATTTATAATTATTCAACAGCCATGGCATACATAAATAATGCAATAATTGTTATAACCATAGCCCATAAAATGGCAGTACTATGGCAGTGTACTAAAAGTAGGTTTAATCATGTACATTATGCATACAGTGGAGCCCATGCACTTAACACAAACTCGCTTAACATGACATTTCACTTAACATGAACAAGCTATAGTCCCCAGTGTATGTAAACCTTATAATTCTTTTAACATGAAATTCTTTTAACAAGAAATACGTCTATTGGTCCGAAAAATTTCGTGTTTAGTGGGTCCCACTGTATCTTTCAGACAATGATTATCAAATAAATTGTGACAATCTACCAAAAGTTTTCACAGTGGCTATTGATCTGGCAGCCAATCACGTGCACCAATCAACTTAGATGGTGATTTGGCGCTCAAGTGAGTACGATTAGTATGGCTATGTACAGAAGCAGTTTGAATGGAATCTGAAGAGCTTTGGCATGCATGAAGATGAAACCTGGACAGTGGATCAGCCTCCGCAGGAAGACGGTGCAGCTACACGGCCAGCAGATCCTCCGCAAGATTCCCCATCGATCGTCCAGAAGCAGCGAATGTAGATTTCTTTGCGGGGGAAAGGTTCTCTTCCTACGAGGAACCGAAGAAGAAGCTAGCCACTTAGAATAGAGTCATCCACACAACTATTTTTGAGTTTAAAAACTTGTGGGACTGCTGCCCCAACTCGACATACTTGCTCCCTTTGATCGCTGCTTTGTAATTTTGTATTTTACTTCTGCATGCATCATGAACACACTCATGCACACATGCACACATGGATACACATGAATGAACCAATTAAACCTTTAATGAAGTACAAATGAACACAAGCAGACATATGCACACATGTACAACTGCACAGGACTGGACACACACATACAGTCTCGTGTTCACTGCGAATGTATTATTGCACAATTGTGGTTCCTTTCCCCCTCCCCTCATGCCAATAACCACAGGAATGGCTGGCGTGCGAAACAAACATACATACACGTACACACACACACACATGTACACATATTATACAGACACACACACAAACACACACACACACATACACACACACACACGCACACACACACACACACACACACACACACACACACACACAAGCAGCACACTACAAAACTAACTTCCTTGATGTGCTTTAGCTTTTCGCTGTCTTCCATGAAGAATGTCAGGTACTGGTAGGACATGTCCAAGTCAGTGTTGGCACCAAGCCTGCGATGCTTCTCCACTGTGTCCCTCCCACCAGAGAAGGCATACTAAATGAAAATTGTCTGAGGAGCACTTCATTGTGAATTGTATGTGGACCCCCTCTCTATGTCCACTTTCTAGGTTTTCCAGGCATTATACATTTCACTTTCATCATCAGCACAATGTATGAATGGGAAATGTCACTCAGTCTGTCCCCAATGTAACCCAATGTCATTGACACACAAACGCATGCGTTCTCACACATACTCTAGATCCAACATACTGTATGTCTGCAAATTTAATTAAAGCTACATACATGCACACCAGCACATCCACACCCACACTAATGGCATTGTCCAGTGACTGGTCTGTAATCTAGATTGTACGTACTACTCAGTACTGTGTGAAGCTGCAGCTGTATTCAATAATACTCTCTGTATGCATACTGAAAGACTTCCCTCACAATAATTATAGCTGTGTGGAAACGATGGTCTATATAGGAAAGAATCACGAAAATATCGTAAACATGTTGTTTTAGGAAGTGCTAATGTAATTTGGACATGGTTCAATGATCAACTTTCCTTTCCTATTCCATACAGCTATTGTGTAGAAGGCTTTTCAATGACTCAATAAAGACTGTGAAGGCCCAGTAATTAAATTTACCAGGGCTAACTTAGACCCAGCAGATCAAGCTATGCTTGTTATGATTAAGCTTGAGGTGAGAGGGGTAGAAGTAGACCTTCTTGAGACCGAGACGTCCTGTATCAATTAAAGAACAGTGTACCATGCACGTGATTCATAATGCTCAAAATCATCTCCCCTATCTATAATGGACGTGGTAATGAACCTCTATTCTATCGTGCATGGCTAGTCTACCTGTTCGTAAAGATCCTTTAGACATGCAGTTCTCTTTACTTAAGTAGTACATGAATGCTCTTCAAACCATTGATATTGTTTGAGTACGATTTCTCCTTTCTAGACGTCATGATCCTTGGAAACCTATTTACTGCATCAACATGGGGCATTTGCTGCATTAGCCGTTTACGAGACTATCAAAGAATGCATTTTACTTGCAAGCGAAAACACTGCATACTGATAATGAGGTAGAAAGAGATCATCTATTTGTGCTCTAGATCTACTCCTTCCTAATGCCATTGACATAACGCCATTATGTTCAGATATACATGCACTTTGTGCCACCTTATGATAAACCTAAAGGAGGATCCCATTAGCTAATGGTCTAGTCCACTGTTGTCACTGTCCTGCTGCACCAAATCCATGAAGGAGTGTATGTGAGTGCAGATGTGCCCACAAAGCTACATACATGCCAACACTGGCACACCCACACCCACACCCACACTAATGGCAGTGTCCAGTGACTGGTCTGTAAGCTAGATTGTACGTACTACTCAGTACTGTGTTAAGCCGTATTCAATAATACTCTCTGTATGCATACTCAAAGACTTCCCTCACAATAGCTGTGTGGAAACGTCATGGTCTATATAGGAAAGAGTGACAATAACGTAAACATGTTGTTTTAGGAAGTGCTAATGTAATATGCGGACATGGTTCAATGATCAACTTCCCTTTCCTATTCCATACAGCTATTGTGTAGAAGGCCTTTCAGTGACTCAAAATAGACTGTGAATGCTCAGTAATTAAATTTTCCAGAGCTAACTTAGACCCCGCATGCAGATCAAGCTATGTAACAGTTATGATTGAACAGCCATGGGCATGGCATGCATAAATAATGCAATAATTGTTATAACCATAGACCATAAAATGGCAGTGTACTGAAAGTAGGTTTAATCGTGTACATTATGCATAATTATGCTGTATCTTCCAGATAATGATATAATTATATTTATCAAATAAATTGTGATAATCTACCAAAAATTTTCCATGCAGGGAATCGTTGTATTCTGGGTTGGTTGTGATGGGTTATCAAGCGGTTTGCGCCATTCTTGGTCGAATGCGAGCCGATCGACCTCCCAAATTATCCCAAATGTCATACGTAATACCCCGCTTCATTAAGCGGACTATCCATTTTTATTGGGAAACTTCTTATAAATAGATGTCACAAGCGGGCTCACGGTAATATAAATACTTTACACTAACATCAACCACTGTAGAGTTAGCACTGTCAGCAGTGGAACAAGGAATGAATAAAGGTATGGATGCAGTATAGTACTGCAGTGTACAACCAACAGCTGAGTAAAGGAAGGCAATTCACTTTGAATGGCACACCCATGACATGCACATATATAGCACACAAGCACACACATGACTAGTGTGGGGACAATTGGGGGGCAAGTGGGTGGGACAGGTAGGGAAAAGGGGACAGTAGTAATGGGGGGGGGGGGGGGGGGTAATGGGGAGGATAGGTGGTGGCAGGTGAGAGGACAGGGGGACAGCTGGGTGGGACAGGTAACGGGGACAAGTGGGGGATAGGTGGGGGAGTAGGTGAGGGGGGCAGATGGAAGAATAGTCAGGGGGGGAATAGTAGGGGACAGGTGGGTGGGACAGGTAAGGCGGACAGGTGGGGGGGAGGAGTAGATAGGACAGTGGGGGTTATGGTTAGGGTGTTAAGGGTTGAGTCACAGCATTATACATGTAGTTAGAGTGCAATACAATACTGTAACTGCACTTCATGCGAACGTAAGTACTGTCCTTCTCCACAACTGCAAGTTTACATCTTCCAAGCACGGAGATTTTACTAGTTATAATCACAAATGATGTTACAGTACAAATACAATACACACAATGTCATGCAACAAAGTGAGAGTGAGTGGTCTAAGTAGACAGGTTAAGGAGAGCATGAGGATGAGGTTACCAGACATTTTTGGGACAGCCAATTGGCCTCTACACAGAGGTGGCTGGCTGCATTACAGAGGTGCATAGCTTGTGAAGTCTTAGTGCTACGTATATATGTTAGAAATAAATGGGGCTAAGGCTGATGGAGAGAGGTAGCTGCATTACACAGTGCCCATCTTAGAGGATTCACACTGTACACACACACAACATGTATCTACCATATGACCTTGGTCTACTAATACATACAAGTAAGCCCACACAGTTCAAAGTGCAACCTACTCAGTATGTGCTACACTCCTGAGAAGACCTGCATGCCATCTCAATAAGTCACAATGGTGAACAGTCTTCAGATGGTTCACTAGCTATCAGGGGATGGTGAAATGATGTTGACCTTTGCAGGAGAATGGAAAAGAAAGGACTTTGGCTTACTTGTATCTGAAAACAGAGAACTATCAAATAGGATCGATGTCATACAGGAAACAATTAAAGTACAACACTACACACACACACACACACGCACACACACACGCACACACACACACACACACACAAATACACACATGTGCCCACGCATGCACAGAAAATGAAGCAGTCATCATAGCACTGTTATAACAATGTCAGCTGTATGTTCTGCGCGTGTAAGACATCTACAAACCAAGCAGAAACTGTCCCATTGAGCCAGTTCGGACTTACCTGTAGTGGACTAAGAAGAAGCAACTTGGGAATGCCGCCATAATCTTACAAGATAATAATATCTGACCAAATAGAGTCATGACTGGTTCCATCGCCGTGGGTGAGACGACAACATGATGGTCCTTCAAAGACGATTATGACGATCCTTCTAAGCGTACACTTACCTGTACGCCATTTTTTGTTGTAGCTGTCCATTGGGGGAATTCCCCTGGACGACCTATTCACTCCTTGCAATATAACAGCTAGATAAATGTGCAAGGGGTGCTATAATTTTAGCTATTGCCTTTTGATACACCCCTGCGCTGTGAGCTCCCTTGTCACAGCATGTTCACCAATACATCTGTCTATCCTCTGGCATGAACTACATAATGCATTACTCTTGCAGTCTGTAGCAACATCAACCAACAACAAACCAAAATACACATGACAACAATCATGAATACAAAAAGTGCTGAGTTCAACATGCATGACATGAATGTATATACATGATATGCATGCTATATACATTGTGCATGACTGATTGCAAGCATGCATGTGTCTGTACATTTGCAGTGTAATGATGACAACTCAATGGTAAGTAGCTATACAGAATCTGAGTTGTAGCTACTATACAGTATAGTCTTTCAATGGACAGTGCCACTCAAAACATACCCTATATTAAGCTGTATGTAGTTAAATCAATAACAAGAATATAAGCACAAGTAGTTGGCAGTTAATCTGTACATGTGTGATAATATGGAAGTGCTTAGCTAGCGCCATATAGTTTCCATGGGTTGCATTGTCTTGTGAGAGACTTTAATGTTGGCATACATTGTCCCAACTACTGTGCAACCCGTACTTACTCCTCGCCTCTCATGGCATTTAATGCAAGTTTCAGTGGTTTCATTTCTTGTCAAGAAACCAATAAACTCTGCCATCAATGTTTTCTCGAAACGAGGATGGCAGGTTGATACAGAGCTGCCACTGATTTCATCTGTAGCCCAAGTTGGGACATGTTTATCACTGGCAACTTTGGCTTCAGGATCTACTTTTATGCGTACATGAGCAGAACAGTTGATGCATATATCAGACCTCAACTCCAAGCCTCCAACATCATCTTTAGGGAAGGCATGTTCAATTTTACGCATTATGCAATCAAAGGACTCTTCCTGTGCAATGAATATCACATGAGGTGCTTCAAAGTTGAGCGATGCAACTCCGTAGCTTTTCCAGACATCTTGCATGGCTACAGAAATTACGTCCTCAGCTTTTTTCTTCAGTGGGCCATCTGTTAGCAGTGAGAACATGGCAGGCTCCTGAAATTCAGGCGGTGCCGTGAGCACAAACACTAACCGTCTCCAGATGCTTTCCCCAAAGTAGTGGTGCACGATGGCAATCTCGTCCTTCAGTGCACGATCTGCCCGTTGAGGTGGTCCTCGGCATGGTAGAAAGTACAACACATAGCGAAACTTGAGACTATGTACCTTTTGAAGTTGTGCAATATTGTGAATTAACTCCAAATTAGCTTGAATGACAGGAAGTAGACTCCCCGAGGTGGCAAACCCGGGTGTGTCAAGTACCCTATTCTGAGATATCTCACTTGAAATTAGCTTCAGCTGTGTTGTCTCGGATAATGCACCCTTCCCCACTGTAAAGTACTTGAGCTCTTGTGTTGTTTTTGCACTGCCTGGATTACTTTGGAGTTGCTCAGAATTGGACGGACGTTGCTCTGCCGCGAGAGATTCACCATTGTGCTTGCTTGCTGACATAGTACTGAAGGCCTCGATACCATTGGTATATGACCAATGGGAGTCAATTTCATCCGCTTCAGCTATGAAGTCAGATTCGTCCTGCACAGCCATGCATGACCCAGATTTTGGCGGTCTGGAATCATTCTTCTGATTTTCGCTGTTCCGCTTCCTTTTCGCAGCTTTGCTTTCTGACCATGTAAAGGAATCATCTACAGGGACATGTCTACCTAACAGGGACTGTCTACCTAAACGCTTTAGTTGGTTCACCTTATTGGAACCCTGGTAAGGATGATCGCTTATACCCTCCTCTCCTGAAAATGGCCACACTTTCAAGCGTGTCGCTACGCCATCAAGACCATCGGATATTCCTTTGCTTTTTAGGCCAAGTAGGTTGTTCCCAGTACTACTCTTTCCCATTCCGGTTTTTCCCAGCAGCAAGATATCGGTGTACTTCAGATCTGACATCGCGTCCTGTACTCTAGTTCCTCTCACCTACGTAGGATTCACACGCGATCAGAAAGAAAGTTATAGCATAGCCGCCTCTTCGTCATGGCTAGCTATCGGTTATATCCGGTAACGCCCTTGGAGTCATACCTGGGTTAACCAATTTGTAGCCCGGCAACGACACTTTCCGCAATTTAGAGTCTAGGTTGCGTATACGCTGCAGCAAGACAGTTTGAACGGGCGGACGGCGGCTTTCTATCCTCACCCTAAACGTCGATGTAACGAACGTGGCAGCCATTTAAACTGCGCTGCCTCTGCAGAAAGCTATTCCAGCAGGTCTACAAGGTATAGTCCTACCTCTCGCTGGAGCTCTCCTGTTCCTCTCGCCACTATGCAAAGGTATGCAATGCCCAGATTGTCACTTGTTTACTGGTACGCAAACGTTTCCATCCTCCCTGGCGAAGCTACAGAAGGGTGAGCGCGTCTGGCTCTCGTGCAACTACTATGTCTTCTTTTCGAAGGAGGCTTCTCAAAGTCGTGAACGCTCATCGGTTTCGAACGGCTTCTGTTCCAGCTACGTGTATTTTCGACCTATTCGCTGGACTTCATCGGTAGATACAGCAAGAAACCATGCCAGCAGAGTCTATACTCCTACTGGCACCACTCTAGCTATAGCTATAGATGAAGATTTCAGAGGCATTGATGTTCCATTGAGGATTTCACTGTACAACTTTGAGAGACTACGTACATAGCTGCATAGCTGTATTGTGTTGTGCAATGTTGTTGACCATCAGGATTTTAATTAGCCACATATTCTGGACAATATGTATATGGTCCAGGATGTCCTTGTGATATGAGATATAACTGGTGCACATTTCCTTTCATATTCAGCCCACCTGGGCTACAGTCGTGTTGCAGGACCCCTTTTTAGAGCGAGGGTATTCGCAGCTTACACAGTGATTTAGTACACAATGGGAGCAAGGTAATGCACAATAGAATTTTAGGCAAACAGAATCTTATGTCATAGCAATGCCATTTCAAATATACATTCTCCTGTTCTTCATAAAACTACATCACAGTATACAATACATAATCTACTAATATCAGTACACCTGTACACTATCAGATTCTATATATACAGCTTTACTACACGATGGTCAGACCGAAGTTTGATATATATGAAGGTGGGGGGGGGGGGGGGGGGGGGAGTTATATAATGCGCACGAGTTGTCGAGAGGTTGCAGCTGTTGACAGTCCTATGAACCACACTGATGAGACCTAAGCTATAATTACTAATCTACATCTGTAATCTACAGCCATCAATCTAATCTGCATGTTCTGTTGCATCAATGTGTATGTGACCAACTGCAGAGAATCTGCATGCATGTACAAACACATCAATGCAAAACAAAATCACATCATATTACATGATGCTAGAACATTTCACTCCCATGCCATATATTTCAGAGAACTCAGTAAAATGATCAGCTTAAGAAAGGCATGAGGTCTAATAGTACAAAACAAAGTGGTATCAAAACTCTGGGTCATCTAAAGAAGTTGCAGTAATTTAAACAAGCAGCATTACAAACAACTCAACCTTAGTTTGTGTAATATTTTGTTCCAATGTAAATGTGCAATGCTTTTACTGACTGATCAGACCGCTATGCAGCTCATTGCTATGCTCAACATACTGATGCATATACATGTCCACTTTGACTCTCATGCAACCTTTTGACCCTGGTTCATTTTTACAATTGGCACAGACTTCTTCAGAATTAAATAATCCTGGCCATGTTCTTTTGCCAGCCATCCACCCGTAGAACTTCACAGTTCCAAGTGCTGCAATATGCCCAATGCCTCCAACAATCTTCGTCAACGTTGAGTACTTTGGAATGAAGACAGGGTGACACTTGCTATAGTTCTCTCCACGAATGCCTCCATCACTTTCCCTGACTTCTACAACAATGGAGCCTCTCAATTTGAGCTGACCTGCACATTTGGCACATAAGTCTTTACGGAATTGTGGTTTGAATGCTATGCCTCCCACTACTGCTGCTTTGATGTCCTTGCGAAGTGCTGAAGAATTCCTTTTCAGAGGAAGGAATATAACAGGAGGACAAGGAGGAGGCCTAACACCACGGCGTGTGAGCGCTAAGTGCATGGCAGTACTAAAAACCCGTTGTACGTCTTCTCCTTTGGGTGCATTTGTACTAGGAATGCCTTCCTGGACGGTTGTGGCCACCACCATGTTCTGAAATATACCATCACCAAAGTAGTGCCACATCACCTCAATCTCATCCTGTATGGATCTATCTGCCTTCTCCAGCTTACCTCGAACAGGTAGGAAATATATAACCCTGTCATATGACAGATCAAGTGCTTCAGAAACACCAGCTATTGCACGAGCCACTTGGAGATTGCCACGATGCACATCTTCAGAATCACTTCCAGCAAATCCTTCAGTATCAAGCACGCGAATTTCACCATCCATCGTGCCCATCAGTGAGCAATTCTTCGTGACAGATGCTGCTGCAGGATTGGTAGCAAATTTCAGACTACCCACGTTCTCCTGAGGCCACATCTGCTTAATCCACTTGTTACCTTTGGGATTGTCTCCCGTCACAGCATTGAGCAGTTTGTTGCCAGTAGTGCTCTTGCCCATTCCTGTCTTTCCAATGAGCATAACAGTAAATGGAGAAATGGCTGCAATGTGGAACATGGGATTGAATGATTGTGCATTCAAAGCACAGCATGACAGGTGTTGACAATGCACTGGAGTGTAGCTGTGTGGTTAAGGATCAAAATATCTTGCTGGGAACATAATAGATTCTGCTATAAGATATTACAATGTCACGTTATGAGTGGTATAGTGCACAGGCCTAGGGAGTTACCTACAACAAATGGGAGGGGTATGGCTATATGTAGTAAGCATGTATTATTAACTGATTAATGCCTACACTATAAATGATTTGATACAAATGAGACCAAATTTCCGTTACTAGCAATTTGCTCCTGTACAAGACTGCTATACACCTCAGGAAGAGGTACATATAGCTACGTTGGCAGCAGGGCTTTGAATTACTACTCATATATATAGCTATAGCTATACTGCATGGCTTAGAGGAAGGAATGATTAATTTTAGAGTTGAACTTTACATCATGTCCTGTAGCAGCTGCAATGATACAAGTAGTACTTATGCAGCCTTATGAAATACTGATAAATATTATATATATCTTAAAATATTGAAGGAAGTGCAAAGAGTTTTCTGAAACTCTATGCCGTAATGTATAAACCATAAATAGCTATACATGAACTGATTTGCTACAAACCTATAGCTATAAGCATAATTTTGCTTGCCTTCACCTGTGGCCATGCTTTCTGTTAAAGTTTCCGCCCAGTGTTCGTATCCATTCTCCTCCAGAGCGGTGCGGAAGCGGTCAAAGTGCATGTTCTCCTTAGTAATTAAGATCTTGAGCAGTTCGTCCACTCTGGCCTTGTTTCCTCTACGATCGCTAACACAGGAGTATTCCACATCTGTCAAAACTGGGCGAAGAGCGGGCAAGACGTTCATGACTGTAATACCATCTCGCAGTCTTTGGTGGCATTGCCTTAAAGCTGTCTTTCTCCTTTCGTCCATGGTTTACATACGTGACGATCGACGAATCGTCATAATTTTAACTCGCTTCTAAGCGCCCTCGGCGTGATCGGGACGGTACCCATCCCACTTCCGCCCGCCTAAAATTAATGGCGGCCGGAAGTGGGATGGGTCAACTCCCGCACCTGAGATTCCTCCCGAAAGAGCTCCAGTAGCCCATTCGTGAACTGTCAATATATCCTACTGTATAAGCCAAGTCCAGTCGTCATAAATTGTTACGTTACAGTTCCTGCTGAGTGAGATCAACTAATAGCTAACTTGCCACACCACTTGTTTTGTTTCCAGCTCCCTCAACCTGGGAAATCACTCACGATCAGTGTACAGTACATGTGCACAAAAGCACCAACAAATCAGAGCTAATTAATACACAATCTTGCTCCTATCAGCTCCAGCTGATCCCAGATAGCTACATGTATAATTATACATACATAATATTATACATAAATTGTGTGTGTGTATCTTTGCAATGGTTCCACATTCCGCTTTACCTCTGCGAAGGAGATACAAAAGATAAACCAAATGGCCAGGGCATAGAGGGTCTAGCAGTCTATACCAGGGTATGACCAGCTCAAAGATCAGGCTACTCACCGGGTCAAGTAATGCTAACAAACACCCCTATCTGGTTCACTTCACACACTCGCACTCTCCCAGCTTACACATGTACAGTCGGATCACTCCCCTCCTATAGACACCTAATAAGGCTACTGTCTAGTTATACCTAGCCTGCGCTTGTGTTGTGTCATAGACTGTGGCTGTGTTCAATACTGGTACAGGGCAATGTGCAGGGACTAACCGTAGTAATTTTCAGGAGGGCTACTTCATAACTGTTTAAGTACATGCAGCACCACATGCAACAGCAGTGCTGGGTGTACCTACGTACATATGGCTGATGAGAATCTACTGTAGTTATGTCTACTCTCCCCATGGTACTGCTTTGAATGTTGGAGACACCTCACAGCAAAGGGGAAGAATCCTGCATCACAGGATGAGATAGCTTTATTACTCAACAACGTCCGTGGCTGATCTGACATTTCCATCTACATGTAGAGTAACTGGCACTAGAAGAGTCCTTTACAACAATTGGCATTCTAACAGCTTCACATTTCAAGATGGTGGACTACTGAATATGATATCTTGGACAGACTCTATTCAAACAATAGACCTCATAGAGTGCTGAAGATGTTGCCTTGAAGAGGAAACACAACAGGCTGGGGTTGCATCTAGTACATTACTGTAGTAACTGAGTACAGAAAATCTTATGCCTTTCGATACATCACCTCTTCTTCACACTGACTACCTTATATACATTAAAATTATGCACATCATCCTGTCATTCAAGTGAAGAGCTTTGCTAATTAATAGTTGCTATTTTTAATGTCATTCAACCATTGGCTCACCTCTGAACTTTGACCTCACTTGGCGTAAGAAAAGATGTAATCACATATTTGCAAAAACCTGAAAGCATAGAAATAGCAGGAACATAATCTTACGTGGAAATACATGCACACGCACACACACACACACACACACACACACACACACACACACACACCTCTGACATAAACAACCTGTGTTTTTTCTGATCTGGAAGGAACAACAAGGAAACAGGTGGAGAAAGAGTTGGGTGAGACATGTAAGGGTACAGGTGGGTCAGGAGAGGGGACAGGTAGAGCTGTGATAGGTGGGGGACATGGGGGGCAGGTGAAGGGGCATGCTGGTGGGATGGTGGAGAGAGGTGTGTGGACAGGAGGGGGGTAGGTGGGAGGGGCCTGTGATCTCCTTTTGCATATTGTCAGCAAAGTCCGGGAACATGATCTGGGTCATCCTCTCTCTGTTGGCCCCTTGGGACCATGACAAGCATCGGTCAAGAGTACAGGATAGTTCTCAGGAGACACACCCAGATCACTGTAGGCGTGGTGCCAGATCTTCTCCAAGTCGTCCCAGTTGGTCACAATGCCATGCTCAATTGGGTATTTCAAGTTCTGATGATCACCTTTGTTCAGAGCCTCATCACCAATGTAGTAGTCTTTCATGTCCATATCCACTGTGGCACTCTGATCAGGTCCGCTGACAGCAGAGGGGAATACAGTGTGAGGAGCATCGTCTCCTGCAAATCCAGCCTTGCACAATCCAGATCCATTGTCAATCACCACTGCAGTAACACCACTGTCTACAGTGGAGTGCTCGGATTGTACCCCTGTAGAATGGGGATAAAACGGACATCAGGCCATTATGTACATCATCTTTAGTTCAGTTAATTCACAGTCCCAATGATCATGAACAATTACAATGGGAAATTTGTATGGCACACACACGTAAGTGTGCACATATACAAACACACACACGCACACACAAAACACACACACACACACACACACACACACACACACACACACACACACACACACACACACACACACACACACACACACACACACACACACACACACACACACACACACACACACACACACACATGCATGTACACACACACATACATACTGTACTGTACTAAGTACTGCGTGTTCAGCAACAGGCTATATTATTTCAGAAATTCACAGTGTCATATCATTAATATACAGTTGAGAACTGAAGCAATGCTAATACTGGCAACAGCATAATTGGAATTGATATATGGCCACCACCAACAGGCTCCAACGCAAACACACACACTGTACAAATGAAACGTGTTACATACTGTAAGCCTAACCACACTGTCTTCCATTTTGCATGACATCGTCAGTAAGAAAGAACCTGTTAGTTTCATGACACAAAACAATAGCTATGTACACATGTGTGCTGACAGTGAAGATGTGAAGTGTTTGCACAGCTAACACCTCAGCCACATTCCACATTGACAGCCACAATTGAACATTCAACACTGATAACTGGCTATGCGCTTTGTGAGGAGAGTCAGAAGCAATATCAGAGAACACCGGCCACCTCTTCATTCTGTTTTCATTCCAAGGTGGTTAGTACATATCAGTGTTGTGGTGCTGGTAATGAGTAAGTGTAACTGACTCTAATTAGTGAGTTATTCAGTAATTGTAATTTTATTGGAATTTAGATTTTTGCAGAAGTTTTTTTTTTTTTTAATTCACACTTCATAATTATATTGTAATGATGTGATGACTAATAACAGAGTCAAAGTAATTAATAGGCAGTGCACAGCACCACCTATGCAATGTCTGAATAGTAATTAATTGTCAAGTAAATTACATTGTTCCATGGTGCCCAGCACCGAGGCAGCGTTGCCTCTTTGTAGGGCAACTGATATCTGCTGGATCATGTGGCACCGGGACATCAAATCCCCTGTGACTCGAATCAACCGCCTGCCCAGTTCAGTGAAGAATTCGCGAGCCCCTGAGCCAAACACACCAGATGTCTCGACCGCCAGTGGGGCCACATGGTGAGTCCTAGCCAGCTCCGCGTATTTTACAGTCTTCTTGGCCTCGGCTGCAGCCGCCACCGCTCCTGCCTCTCTTGTTGACAACACCATATGGGAGACTGCATAGGTGTCGGGGCAGGTCACATCCCAAACGAGGGTGCGACCTGCTTGCCATGGAGTGATGGTAACCCCATCTGGGCGTTTGCCGTCTGACCGGCTGAGGCCAGAGGGCTCCAGCGTAGATGGAAACTGCGCTCTGGCTAGGGACGTCTTGACAATAGTGTTGATTGCCGTGTGCCGCGGAAGACGCCCTGCACTGAACTTGCAGCTGAGCCCATGTATGCCCAGCTTGTCCACATGGCCTCCACACTGACTGCACACGTGGGGACGGCAGAGGGGAACACCGAGACGAAGACCGGCAGCGATGCGCACCACTTCATCATCAAGGCGGAGCCCCAGGGATGGAACAGGCAGTGCATTCAGCCATGCACCAGACTCCTTAGCCTGAACTGCCAAAAGTCTAGCTCTCGTCCTGGGGTCTGCAGCAGAGTCCAGCAGCCCTTGCTGAGTCGCCTCAATGTGGGGCTTGTCCCACTCTTTCTGCTGCTGCTTCACTGGGGTGGGAGGTGGTGTGTGCTGGTGACCCTGCTGCCACTCATTACGAACCTCCAGGGTGTATGGGGGGGGCGTGCCTTTCAACCTGTTAGGGATGATCTGGTTCAGAAGATCCTTGCACCCAGCAGCAGATGCCAAAAAGGCGGAGGGGGCAAGCTGGGTGGCCCTTCGGATCCCCAAACCTCCAGCCCCGACAGGAAGAGTGGCTTGTATCCAGGCTGAGTGGTCGTCCAGGCTGACATTCAAGATGCTAGTGAGGATCGATCGTAGCTCCTGGTCAAAAGAGGCCAGTACCGGTGAAATGCAGCATGGGGCAGTTCTGAGGGTGTACAGGATCTTAGGAATGGCGAAGGATTGCCTAAGCAGCAGAAGCGCATCCTGCCTGTGGAAGTGGGGCAACCTGGAACCCATGGTCTTTAGGGCCTGCAGCCGACTAGAAATTGCTGAATTGATGGACTTCAGCTGACCAATGGGGGCCCCAAGGAGGGTGGCATCCTCAGGCTTCACCTGACACAAGTCTGGAGCTGCTTGCAGCAAAAGATCACCAGCTGGTTCTTCACAAATGAGCTCTGTCTTCGCATGGTTCAGAAATAGACCTAAGTGGGCAGCCTGGCATTCAATGTACTGTAGGTCTCGTAACACCTCTTCCTCGGCACCTCCAATTGTGCCATCATCCAGATAGAAAACCCTGAATTCTGATTTCAGGGGTGTGATGAGAGGGTGAATGGTCAGGCAAAAGAGGAGGGGTCCCAGAGGGTCTCCTTGCTGAACCCCCTCAGCAGATTGCAGGGTTGTCCCATGCAGGAAAAGGGTAGATGGGGCGGAGTAACAGGAGAAGACATAGTGGAAAAGCTCAGGAATGCTTTCCCTTGCTGCTTCCAACACCTTATCTCTTCTAATGCTATTGAATGCATTCCTAAAGTCGAGCTTGAGGAGGACATGGTCCGGGAGGAGGTGGTGGAGATAGACCCTTGCGGAGTGGACTGCTGCTTCTGCTCCCAAGGACGTTCCGAATCCTAGCTGGAGTGGTGCCAATAGCGATCCCATACGCTCCAGGACAGCTCTGCTTGCCACTTTTGCCACCATACGTCGAAGGGTGCACCCAACCGCAATGGGGCGCAATCCACCATCCTTCTTGTTCAGAGCTGTTAAAGTTGCTCCGAAAAAGAGGGGCCGTACCTGCACAGGTGTGATCCCAGACAGCACAAGGTTGGTGAAAGCCGTTAGTGCTGCCAACAGCTTCTTGCCTCCCGCCCTGGCAGAATTGCTGATGAGATCCTTGAGGTGTTGAGGCAGGAGTCCGTCAGGGCCTCCTGCAGAACCCCTAGGGAAAGAAAGGACAGCCCGGGCTACATCCTGCTCTGTCACTGCTATGGGGGGCTGTGGTTCATTCTCCTCGGGAGGCAATGGGAAATTGGTATCCGGATGCGGGGCTGGGTGCTTGGCCCGCAAGGCTGCTATGGTGGCGTCATTGTGTTCTGCGACAGCATCCTCTGAGCAAGCCAAGCGTACCGCGCCTCTGAAATCCCCCTCCTCCAGCTTAGTTGACACTCTAGTGGCCAGAGAATGAAGTGGATCAGATTGTGACTTGCTGGCATGACAATGAGGATGGGCAACACTTGGGTCCGGTGTCACCAGTGTAGGATCATTCTCTTCAGCTATCTGCTGATTAACCAGTCTAGCAAGGTTCCACCGTCATCCTCCTCTTCCAGGAACCCGAAAGCACTGTCGAGGGAAATTCAACAGCCTTGTCCAAGCACTCACGTTGTTGCTTCGGTTCACCTCCTCCAGAACAGTCGACAACTTACTCGCTGCGAGGTCGCGGGACGCTAGCGGTAGCCTTCTCAGCAATCTTACTCGCGGCAACAAAGAGATACTTGGCGAGGCTGACGGCACGATTGGGGGTTGGCTACACGAGAGACTGGGGCATCGTGGGGACAGGAGGCGCGGCAAGATGTGTGCCCCTCGGTTGTTTACCAGATCCAGGGCAACGGCTTACAACTGGCCCATGCACACGAACTGCCCCATCCTTCCTCAGGGGCATAGAGCGCAGGCACACCGCACACAAACCGTTCGAGGGGGATCTCTCATCTTGCGTGTCCAACGGGAGTGCCATCAAAAGTCTAAAGAAGACTATAACTATTCTATATGGCAGCCAGAGAGATACGCTTCAAAAAATCAGTGCACTTCAAGAAATCGGGAGCGAAATGGAAGGAAGAGGCTCAAAGAACAATAATCAATCAACATCAGTCAGTCCTTGGTCAGCCATCTTTTCTGCCACTCTGCCACAGAAGTAATTGTATTAATAGTTGATTACATTCATATTTGATTCCTATAATTACACAATTACAAGCTATTTCATTCCTCCTCATTGGCTACCATAACACAGACTGCCGACCCTACTGTTCAAACCTAGCTCATCAAGTATTCTCCATAGCTACCACTTGGAACACCAAGCAAACTTCACTGGGGAATATGGCATCTCCAGGGATTCCGGCACCCCCAGAGATTCCGGCATCCCCAGGTAACACGGGGCTAATGGCACTAAATCCCTGCATGCAAATTGCATGCAATTGCATTCCTCCACCTTGGCTACCAAAACGCTTTTGGAAGAAAAATCTAAAGATTACCCTACTGTTCAAACCTAGCTTGTCAAGTATTTTCCGTACCAGCTACGTCTGCACGTCTGCGTTGAGCACACATTCCGTTGGGTAGGCAAGATATTGAATCCATTAAATGTCACCGCAAGCTTCCGAAGCATGCAATGCAAAAGAACTTGAAGCACAGCTATTTTTAAAGATGAACTCCAGTTTATGTAACTTTAATGTATTAAATTGTAATGATGATAAAAATTGCTGCAAGTAGTTGCAATCGGAACTAATTACTTGTAAAATATAAGAAGAGGAAATTATAATTGATTCTTAAAATAGCCAAGTAATTGTAATCGTAATTAATTAACGGTAAGCCATAATTACCACAACACTGGTACAAAAACAGGCAAGGGCTTCAAGTCACGCTCCCAAAGATAAGGAGGTGTCCTTTCCAAACACAACACTTCTATTGCTAGCAACTCTTCAAATAGGACCACATTCCTCTGCCACTTCACTGGTCATCAGTTGTTCACAACATTCATTGCATAATTTAATTGTTGATGATGTACACTGTAAAGCAGTCGGACAATGTCAAAGTGGCATTGTCCATATTCCTTGCAGTATTGAGTAGTGAAGCCTAGCAGGTCTACTAGAAGCCCTTCCTGCTCCTTCTTGGGTTGTAACAAACAGATTTATTCACTAGTCGTGAAAGCCACTATACATACATACTGAACTGACATGTACACAGCTAGCTAGCTTCCATTGTCGCCTTTTGTCAGAAGAGTTGGTGAGAGAGAAATTGCAGCCGATGGCACTTCCGGCATTTCTTTCATCTGCATGCTTGCTGCAGTACTGTTCATTACTTGGCTCAACAAGGCTCCTAAATCAGGGGCAAAGAGTTTCTCATCATCTAGAACTTCGGGAGGCTCCTCAACTCGAAGACCAAAGTCAGGAGCAGCAAACTCAAAAGTTCTTTCAGGAGCCACCTCAACAACATTCAAAATGGTGACCACCAGATAGACTGGCTTGTTGACTAAAACTCCTTGACACAGCATACTTTAGGTAGGTCCCAGGTCAAGTCCCTGCTGTGTGACTCATGTATTGATTTCTCCCTTTTCAGCCCTATAATTGTTAAATAATTAAGGAAACATAATTGCTGTCATTTATTGAATTATATATTTGCGTTATCATTCTAGATGTGATTGCACATGAGTATTTGTCTGCCATGCATGGCTTGTCTTGCTGCTCATGATGTTTTGTACAACTGAAGTATGCCTTCTTGGGACCGAAATGTCTTGTACGTATCAATTAAAGAACAGTGCACCACACACGTGATTCATAATGCTCAAAATCATCTCCCCTATTTATAATGGACGTGGTAATGAACCTCTATTCTATCATGCATGGATATAGTCTGCCTGTTTGCAAAGATCCTTTAGGCAGTTCTCTTTACTTAAGTAGTACATGAATGCTCTTCATGTACTGATATTGTTTGAGTATGACTTCTCCGTTCATGATCCTTGGAAACCACTTTACTACATCAACATGGGCATTTGCTGTATTAGCTGTTTACTAGACTATCAAAGAATGCAAGCAAAAACACTGCCTACTGATAATGAGGTAGAAAGAGATCATCTATTTGTGCTCTACTCCTTCCTAATGCCATTGACATAACACCATTATGTTCAGTTACACACGCACTTTGTGCCACTTTCTGATAAACCTAATGGAGGATCCCATTAGATAATGGTCTAGTCCACTGAATGTCCTGCTGCACCAAATTCATGAAAAAGTGTATGCGAGTGCAGATGTGACTAGTACATGTATTCTTGGGACAACTGACATGGCAATATTCACTTTTGGTGCATATCTTTCTCACTGCATGTGCCTAATGCGTTTTATAGCATCAGCATGTCAGTGTTGAATTTGCAGACTGGATGCACAATAGAGTCTAGTCTGCTGACGTGCATAGTCCAGTAGATTGTACATTAAACATATTATGCTACTTCTATTGCACTCCAAAGTCAAGGCCAAATGGCCAGAGAACAAGCCTCTAAAAAACAACCCATCAGCAGCAGCCAGAGAACAAGCCTCTTAAGTCAACCTCCGTACTGACCTCTAAACCTAGTTCAAGATCTGCGCAGAAGCTACAATATACCAGTCATTATTTAGACAAACCCACTGCAGTAGCATGCAGGTGAATATGAGCCTGAATCAACAAGCTTAACAAATTTATGCGTATTCTATACCATGACAATGCTGTGAATGTGTATGTGCACTATGCTGTACCTTAGGTCCCATAGACCCACACAGTTGCTCAATCTTCTAAAGTAGACAATCCATTATCATGGAGACCTATATAGTACAAGTATAATTATAATTATAAATTTATATTCAAGAGCCATGGCATACATAAATAATGCAATTTCCTGGTAAGAAAACCAAAAAGAAATCTCTATTTCAGCCTCACTGTGCCGGTGAGAAGAGAATGAGAATGAGTATTGAATTTAATTGGTGCACGTGACCGTGTGCCAGATCGATAACCCTGTGGTGCCCGTCCGGCTGCCGGATCAATAGCCACTGCGCATGTGCACACACATGTGCACGCACACACACACACACACACACAAACATGCACACACATGATCACACACACACACACACACACACACACACACACACACACACACACACACACACGCACAGACATACACACACTATACATAGAGTACTTGTACTTGCAGTTGTGCTTTTCCACAACCAGGAATTGGCATCGTGGGCAACATTAATAGTGCGAGCCATCGGAAGGCAATAAGACCATTGCCCCATTGAAAGCAGGAACACCAGCTGCATGCAGCCTCATTGCTCTAGTAGCATGACATGTATGTGTATGTACTTATAGTATATATACGTACTTATCTTATAAGCATAAACCCATCACAGTTAGTGATGCATGTAACTGTGACATTATACTGCACTGAATTCTTCACCTTGGTGGCACTTACTATTGATTGTGGCAGTAAAGCTACAGAAAGCTTTAATGTAGTGGGTTGGATGTCTATGTAATTATGACATGTACAAGCTCTAGCATCAGTATCAAGTGTGACAGAGAGCTGGGTTAATATGGGTATAGAGATGGTTATTTGTTGAATCTCAGCCGTATCCATGCATACACAGTGAAAGTGGCACTGTTATGGTGTAATGAGTCATCAACAGTGCAAATGAACTCAAATGAATGAAAGGGTTCCCTACACATGCTTATAGGAAAATGGCGTCATCTTGAAAGAGCGCAGGAGAACCTACTAAAGCAAGTGTCATGCATCATTGACTCCTTGAAAATTGTGCTGTTACATTGGACTACACCGATGTGGTCACTCATGGCTTCTATGACACTGGACGGGTGTTAGGAGGTCATTGCATACATGGAACAGAGCATGGGCGGCAGCAGGTCTTGTGTAAGAGGCATATGTACAGTATATGCACGTAGTGTGTATCAAAGATTAGGTGAATTTTGTATGCACTCGTAGAAGTTTGTTTTTACGTATGCAGGTGTGTGTGTGCAGTCCTATGTGCATGTAGTGTGTATTCTCCTTCTTCTCGTTGTGACAGGCCAAAGGCAGTGAGGACAAGTTTCTCTCCATCAAGGAACTATCCGAGAGGCCTCTAGAGATGAACCAGCCCATATTCTACGTCAGCCTAGCCCTGCCACCATCAGCCAAGAAGGCAGATGAGGACCCAGTCACTGACGCAACACTGACTGGTAAGGGCAAGAAAACAAAAGCTGACAAAGATGAAGCAGACAAGGGCAGCAAAGAGACCAAGGGCCAAATGATTGGATTGGAACATTACCGCTATGACTGGACATCTCATGCCCAACTGACCTAGGCCTGTGGCCCTGTCTTCTTTAGTTTGCAGTTTATATCATTTGGATGTATACGCACGTATTTGGTGTGTGCACACAATGCTCTCCTCCTGTTTAATTACAAGTGAAGCACACACACACACACACATGCATGATATAGCTACCACATTCATTGTGTTGTATTTGGTATACGTAGTTTTGTACGTCGTTTATTTTGAAGGTATGTAGCTTGAAAGTTATATGATGATGCAGATTGTGTTGAATGTACAGGTCCATGGTTGTTTCATTAACCAAAGTTAAGTACTGCACAGCCTGTAATGGTCCAACTGTACCACACAACACATGTACTAAATACCAGTGATGACATCATTGCTTTGTGCCTGTGTTCCACTAGTCCGGCCCGCTAGCCCCTACTTCCTGCCTCTGATTGCGTGCGGGAGACAATGAGGAGGCAGGAAGTAGGAGACAGCAGGCCGGACTGTGCAGTGTTCCACTAACACAATCAGTAGCACACACACTAGAGCATTGAATACCATATCCTACCTGTGCAGTGAGTCCAGCTCTTGTGATGGTGAAGTTGACTTCATTGACTATTGCCAAAGCATAAGGAGGGAGGTTGGGGGTGGGGTTACGAGTGGAGAGGAAGAGCCTGAAGTGCTCATTGTAATCAACCAGTTTGTCCCCAAAAGGTACCACAAACCAAGGGCCTGCAGAGAAGTCAGAAACAATCCAAACACAACTATATGTACAGAATTATTAATGTTATTATTATTATTATTGTTACTCTATAAGTACCTGTACTGTACCTAGATGTAATTGAATTCATTGGTTACTCATTATTCTGAAGCTTTAAACTATTGAGTATGCATGGAGAAATCATTATATCAATTAAAGGTTCTTCTGTATATACATATGCAGAATGTATAATATTGTTGTGGCCGGGTCTGGGCAGTTATGAGCAAATGTCTAATACAATATGCAACAACCAAATAAATCCATTGGCAAAATCAAGTTGAAACAATGTGTCAACTACAAATTCAGTTTGATGGCGTAGAAACAGAAACAAATATACATACACGTACACACACACACACACATGTACACATATACAGACACACACACACGCAGACACACACACAAACACACACACACACACACACACACACACACACACACACACACACACACACACACACACACACACACACACATACACACACACACACACACACACACACACACACATACACACACACAAACACACACACACACACACACACACACACACACACGCACACACACACACACACGCACACACACACGCACGCACGCACGCACGCACACACCAGACAACAGGACCGTACACATAATACTCAACTATTCCTGACGATTTCCTGGTAAGAAAACCAAAAAGAAATCTCTATTTCAGCCTCACTATGCCGGTGCAGCTGTAACACTCGTGTAGCTAGCCACATACAACGACTCTGACTCACTAGAAATCCTTTCAGAGTTCAGATTAAGAGGATAAGGCTTTTATGTCAGTAAGAGTCCTCCAAAATATACTCAGCTGATATTGAGGTAACCATGAAAAGAACGAGGCGTTCAAGCCCGAGCAATAAAATCGGTCGATGTGCATATATATCACTGGCCGAAGAGAATGAGTATTGAATTTAATTGGTGCACGTGACCGTGTGCCGGATCGATAACCCTGTGGTGCCCGTCCGGCTGCCGATCAATAGCCACTGCGAAACATTTTCCATGCAGGGAATCGTCGTATTCTGGGTTGGTTGTGATGGGTTATCAAGCGGTTTGCGCCGTTCTTCGTCGAATGCGAGCCGATCGACCTCCCAAATTATCCCAAATGTCATACATAATACCCCGCTTTATTAAGCGGACTATCCATTTTTATTGGGAAATTTCCTATAAATAGACGTCACGAGCGGGCTCACGAGTCGGATATACCGTCAGAGTCACTTTCAGCTAACAGCACATAATATTATCTGCAGATCAAGCCTCAGCTGCATGCAAAGCAAGGTGAAGATGTGCGCCTCTTTGGCGCTCTTTCTCATCGTCTCCCTCGAACTGCAGTCTCACTGCTCCTTCGCCACTTACTATCCAGAACAAGACTCGATAAAGGGCCAGTCGGGCCAATCGTATCAGCTTACGCAGCCGCAAAGGTACATCGACTGCAGGGACGAGGCTGGCTGGTGCTTCATCATTCTGAACGTCACCTACATGCAGACCATGACCGTGTACGAATACGACCCCGATATAAACAGGGACTTCGGAGGAAGGCGAGGAGACGATGGATACGTTGTCAGCATTACTTCTAATGGAGGCCTGCAATTACGTTCCCAGGTGCTAAGATACAACGGAACATTTCTGTACCCAATTCTGGCGGATGGCAGTCTAGAGCGACGCCCGGTGATCGCAATCAACAACCAGGTACCCGGACCGACCATTTTAGGAAGAAATGGCCAGAACTTGAAGGTGACGGTGGTCAACAATCTCGCGACAGAGGCTATTTCTGTTCACTGGCACGGTCAGCACGTGGTTGGCACGCCCTGGATGGACGGAGTGGCCCAGTTGACTCAGTGTCCCATTATCCCCCACACCAACTTTACTTATGACTTCACCTTGGATCAAGTAGGCACACACTGGTACCACGCACACAATGGACCTCAGAGGACAGACGGACTTTTTGGTGCCCTCATTGTCACGGACAACTCGGAGTTCAATGGAATGATTATCCCTAGTTTCCAGGACTTTCCCGAGCAGCATACTTTGACATTTATTGACTGGCAGAGGAGTGATTCCATAACAGTTCTAGAGACAATTGCTAGCAGTTCACGCTTTCCAGACCCAGTCAATACTGGCCAACTTTACAACAACACTCTCATTTATGGTGGTAGTGAGTCTGCCCCAATGCCATTTGTGTCTGGCCTGATCAACGGTGCTGGTTGGAGGTACACCCCAGGCCCACGAAGCGGAAGCCAGACATCATGCACGCGTGAATCTGACCAGAACACACCACTAGCAGTGTTCAATGTAACACAAGGAAACAGATACCGTTTCAGACTTATTGGGGCACAGAGTGCATATACCTTCCGATTTTCTATCCAAGGACACAAAATGACACTCCTGTCTTCTGATGGGGTTCCAGTGCAGGAAACTGTATCACAGCAAGATGGCTTGGATTACATCATCATCAACAGTGGCGAAAGGTATGATGTTTTAGTGCAGGCCAACTTACCATCACCACCTATTACCACAGGCTACTATTGGATGATTGCTGAAACGCTAGAGGATCCAGATCTG
Organism: Ianthella basta; assembly: GCA_964019415.1. Taxonomy (NCBI): domain Eukaryota; kingdom Metazoa; phylum Porifera; class Demospongiae; order Verongiida; family Ianthellidae; genus Ianthella; species Ianthella basta. Next base: position 1,303,596 of record OZ025870.1, on the reverse strand, counting down.
CTACTACAGAGACGCTACTGTGTGATAGGGCATCGAGCTTATGCTCTTCTCCGCTATACTGACCAAGCTGTCACCCTTACTTGGCCACCTCCTGAATCTGCCTATGATCCCATTGCTAGGTGCCCTCAGAATACTGCCTGTTTTATGGCAAACTGCCCTTTTGAGGAGTTTCCGACCCAATCTATGCAAAATATTACCTGTGTCAATGTGGGAGACATGCAGAGGAGGGCTTCCCAGCCTATACCAAACACAGACGTCAGCGAACCTACTTTCCTCAACTTTGGATTTGCTGGCATTCCTACTGTGCAATCAAGTTCAATCAATGGTCGTCACTTCCTGTTTCCTCCATCGCCAGTCGTCACTCAATACGCAGACTTGACTGAGATATGGAGTGACAAGTTTTGCCTTGCCCCAAATGCTGGAGAAGAGCCACAGGGTAGACGATGCACTCACATGTACAGGGTAGAAAATCCCACAGTTGAACTTGTGCTGATGAACTACTTCCCAACTAGTAGACTTGGTCAACTTCAGGCACACCCAGTCCATCTCCATGGTCACCACTTTTGGGTAGTAGAGGTGCAATATGGAAACTGTAGTGCTGATGGATGTAACAACACTGATATTGTGTGTGGCAATGACTTCTGTGACGAAGGCGTACGCTGGTCTGCCTCTAAACAACAACCCATCATCAGCTTGAATGGAGTAGAAAAAGACACAGTTATTGTCCCTCCCGGAGGCTATGTTGTAATTCGCTTTGAGCGTGACAACCCTGGTTGGTGGTTCCTTCACTGCCACATTGAGCCTCACCAGTTGGAGGGGATGGCCATGGTCATTGATGAATCCAATGGCATACCAGCAGCACCTGCTAACTTCCCTCGGTGCAACAACTACCCTACAAGTGCACCGTCGACACCTACCACGACATCTACCTCAGTGATAGGATTGGCAGTGGGAATTCCATGTGCCATCATCGGGTGTGTTGTAAGCTTCTTGTGTGGCTGCTGCATTGCATACATTGCCATTAAAAAATGTAAAAATAAATATACAGAACTTTAACGTGCTCAAATTTTCTGTATATCACTATATAGGAAAGTCTAGTATTGGACAAAACATATAATATTACCCCCAACCCTCCATCTGTCTTTTATTCTATTTACTATTATTCTAATTACTTACTGTCTTGTCTGTATTTTTATGTAACTTTATGTAACTTTACTTATTAGCTGTAACACACCCAGCCAACATTAGGCGACACTAGGACATCACCTGTCACTACATCATCATGCATTAATGTAAACGGGCAATCCACTCCCTACAGTTGTTTATTCCTGGTTTTGTAGCTTATAACTAATCAGATCACAGAATTTTGTGTACTAGAGAGTCTTTGATGTTATTATATATACCCACATGTTATAAATAGCCACCTCTCACCTTACCCCCATATCCTGTACGCAGTTCACATAGACGTTTGGGTTTAAACGTCCTCCGTTTAGCCTGATGTTGCCATGGTGATCCTTCAAGTAAGAGTCCTCCTTGTGTCAAGTGTGTTCCTGTCAAGCTCTATTATAGTGACATCAGGTTGCGAGGACAACATCTTTACAGATCATGTCTGCTTGCGATCGTGTACACTGTTGCATCGATCAGATAATAAAATAATTATTATTGATGTTAACCTACAGATCCACTGCATTCATTCTATGTATATTTGCCTTAAAATTGCACACAATTCAATTAATCTCTAACTTTATGATGCAAATCAATTTCTCCATTCTAGCATTTTTAGTGCCAAGACTGTGCAATCGTTAACTCTGGATTAGCTACTAGTCTTGCAGTTTTACTTCTTCCCAAAGTTGAGTGGACGTGGAGTCATGAAGCGCTTGACCATGTCATCAGTGACGAGTGCCCTCCTCTCCTGATGTTCGGAGATGATGTCCTGGAGAACAGCAATCAGCTCATTCTTCACCTCTCCTGTCAGCATCCGACCACTGCCATACTCCTGAGCAAGTTGGAAGATAACAGGAGTGCTAAATGTACTGCACACAACAGATGATAGTACTGGCAAATACTACTTCAATCATGCACACATGCATGCATACACATGCACATGCATACACACACTTATATACTGTCACTCTGCAAACCCACACACTGCATGCATGCATTATATCTTGCGTATACATTTCACACCAGAAGACACACACACACACACACACACACACACACACACACACACACACACACACACACACACACACACACACACACACACACACACACACACACACACACACACACACACACACACACACACACACACACACACACACACACACACACACACACACACACACAAACATACTCACAAGCCACACACTACAAAACTAACTTCCTTGATGTGCTTTAGCTTTTCGCTGTCTTCCATGAAGAATGTCAGGTACTGGTAGGACACGTCCAAGTCAGTGTTGGCACCAAGCCTGCGATGCTCCTCCACTGTGTCCCTCCCACCAGAGAAGGCATACTTGTTGACCTACAAAGGAATAATTCACAAAGAAGCAAGCAAAGGGAGACTCTCTCCTGCAGCCACCCCAAGTAAACTATCCTATACATCATCCAGCCAATAGAAAAGCATCATAATGCAATGTGTAAAGCTACTCTCCACCTTAGTATTATAGAGAACTAAACTATATACGTACATAGAGGTAATTCATTCTATGACTACTGGTAGTACTGGGAACGTCTTTACAGCATACTTTTCTCTTGATCTCTTCCTTTGAGTCAGTGAGGTAGATGGATGAGGTTGGGTTGCTGGCACTCATCTTGGACTTGGGTCCTTGCAGGGCTGGGAAGAAGGTGGAGTGGAGAAGGGCTGGCTTTTGGTAGCCAAGGCGAGGTGCTGCATCCCTTGTCATCCGGAAGTAGGGGTCCTAAGAGGGAGGAAGGAGGAGGAGAGAAGTCTGAATTGTACCATGCAGTCACAGAAGACAACCAACTGCAACAATCAATTGAAATTAACTAACTGCAAAGGTACAAGTCATGACAAAGTATATATTGTAGATACATAGGCAGCCAACCCTAACAAAGTCGACTATGGTATGGTGTGGTATGATATGGTGTGGTGTGGTGTGGTGTGGTGTGGTGTGGTGTGGTGTGGTGTGGTGTGGTGTGGTATGGTATGGTATAATTTATGGTTTATGCCATGGTTTGAATTGACTCAATGGAACAGTGAACACACAGTCAGAATTTACAACAGGAGCTGCATGAGGCACAGGAGGATATGGCTTAACCACAGTATTGGTCAGCTACGAAACCCAACAACATCACATGTGCAACTATGTATCCTCCTCAATCTGTTATACATCCCCGCACTTCCAGCATACAAGACAGTGACCTGTAAGCACCAATTGATACAGTGTGGCCCTTGAACCCCCATCATACTTTACGCTGTTACATGCAAGCAAGACAGAAGTTGGGATTAGTGCATTGTTCAGGCATGTTCTTATGCTATGCGCATGAAAAAGCAGACATCTGCAACTGGCATTAAACTAACATGCCCTCTCATGCGTACACAGGAGCCTTAAATTGTCAATACCAATGAGTCATGGGCTGCAATTTCATACCTGGTTGATGGCACAAGGGATCAAGCAGAAGACATCTTTCCGATCACCAAAGATGTGAGGGAAGGTGCTAGAGAAGGACGGCACAGCTTGCACTGCAGAGACAGCCATCTTCCCAATGTTGTCACTGTCGGTTAATTCAAATATTCCCTTTGCCTGTTTCATTGGAACACACTTCTGCACACGAAGAATGTTCTTGAAGAATTCAGGGCCTTGGCTGCAAGGAAAAACAGCACAGAGCATTGAGCACATTTTCAGTGTCAGTTTCATGTTGCATTGAAGTGTAGTCTACTGTAGATACCATAATTGCTGAAATATTTGCATGGAAAAGTTTGTGTGGCAAAATTTGTGGTTTGAACTCCAAGAAAGTATAACTGCATACATTACGTCTGTTGCTCATGAAAGTCTACTGTAGAGGTACGTACAGAATTGAGCATTACATCATTTCACCATTATCTTGTTAACCAGCATGCCTTGGAAATTACCATGGTAGCTAAGCAAATTTTGTACATCATAAACAGGCATTCCACAGTTAATTGCAGGCATATTTTGAACCCTGGCTCATACATACCACATGTATGTTATGTCTGAGAAAATGAAGGTCTTTGCTTCATCAAACCCAACAGCAATGATGTCCTTTGCATTTTCATGGGCAAGTCGGTGTGCTTCTTCCACAGGGAAGTCCTTCCACAAGAACCTCTCATCATCAGTGAGCTGAATCACAACGGGAACGTCAAACACCTCTTGCAGGTACCTAGACAGAACAGGAGGTGTGTGGTTAGCTAGATTCCTTCAAATTATGTATACATCACATATGAAGGGCTGCCATTTTCTGGAACACAGCGATGTACCTTACTGTGCAGTATTGACATGAAATGTTATATTATGAAATCTCAAGCGGTAGGGTCATATTAGAGTGCTGCATAGATATTGTGTAAAGATATAGTAAAGCCATAATATGTACCAAATGTATGTATAAATGGACTGTGTGCCAGTGATTCAAGTTTGCAGGGATGCATTCAGCTACGTATACACTGTATATACACCGTGATTGTGAGTGCTGGCTCACTTGGTGAACAAGAATGGGATGAGGTGTTCCAAGTGCATTGCCTCTGAGGAGGGTCCCCTTCCAGTGTAGAGGAAGAAAGGTTCACCTTTCTCCACATGGTCCAGGACAAGGTTCATGTCCCTGTGTAGCAAGAATGATGGCCAGACAGACAGGCAGACAGGCATGGCCACTTCAGCAGTTGGCTCAATGAAAGTATCAAATACAGTACACATTCAAAGGGTCAGGTTAAGTGTAACGTTCTATGTAGGACCATGACTGAGACTATACACACCTGTGTACAGTTTAGAGTGCTATTGCTATATGCCATCATGTCCCTTCATGGGTCAGTCATGATCATTTGTGAACTGCAAGATGCACAATTTTCCCTGCTACTTTAGCTCCGTATACCAACAGTGACACACACGTAGTTCAATGGTTTCAAGCACAGTAAGTGTACCCAAGCATTATCGATGAAAATGAAAAAATGAAATAATTAATGCAAACAATGCTGTATGCTTGAATGTGTGTGTGTGTGTGTCTAGCTGTGTGTGTGTGTGATTGTGTGTGTGTGTGTGTGTGTGTGTGTGTGTGTGTGTGTGTGTGTGTGTGTGTGTGTGTGTGTGTGTGTGTGTGTGTGCGCATGTGTGTGTGTGCGTGTGTGTGTGTTGTGTGTGTGTGTGCGTGTGCGTGTACATGTGTGTGTGCATTTTCCTTGCATGTGCATGTGTGCTGCAGTCATCATCAAGCATCCTTGCTCAACACTCACCTGTGAGAGAAAAACACTCCTCGCTCCAAAAAGTGGTGCACTTTCTTGCCAGTGACCTTTGCCATTCTTTCCAATATGTCTGGGGTAATTCTTTGACTACCAAATTGCTCTGCATGGGGAATTAAGCTGTACTGGCAGATAGTCCTTAAAATAGAATATTGTATGTGTAATGGCAGTAGGTTAGCACGTACTGATCAACTGTTCGTAGTCAATCAAGTCCTCTCCTTTGGTGGCCTGGACATGCTGCAGGTCAGCTACTTGCCCTTTCGGATGACTTCCCTCTGCGGACATGGCTTCTTCTGCCATACCTTCAGCTTCATCTGGTCCTTCCAAGCACTGCAAAGTTAATACATACAGTATGATCTTTATTTTATCAAGTTCTTTGCTCAAGTCAGCAAGCAGCACATTCAGCTCTAAGCTGCTGTCAAAAATGTATACAGCTACAATGGTAATTTTGAGGTATGGAATAATGGAAAAAGTTGTTAACTATATAACCACAGTTAATGGATCACCAAGTGAGGTGGGCTATCCAACAATTGCAAGGGACTGGCAAGTGCACAAACACTTAGAAGCAATAATTATACTATAGCTAAATGTTTGGCATTGGGGGTTGAGCCTGGCTGAGAGTTATCTGTGTCACTGAGTGCATGTGCCAGACAAGCAGGCAATGAAGGGAATAACAGACAGATGATGGGTTGAGGAAAGACGTGCACGCTGGTCGGTTCTGTTTGCTTGATCTATAGCACATCCCCATGTATTTGTAGCATACGGTTGCACTGAGCTATATTTTCAAATACAGAGACAAATGTGGATAATCTCTAAAACGCTGTCATATAAGTAAGGGTGCAGACAATTAATAACATTATTTGCCTTGACTATCTTTGAGGCTTACCAGAATGGTTTGGGAATGACTTTTTCTGTTGTGGTAGCCCTTATCTCCAGTGTTTTAGCATATTTCACCGCTTTCTTCCCCTAGTATTCCCACGTATCCTGTTCTCAAATCCACTCACACGTATGCTTGCCACCAGTAACATCTATACATTTTCCTTCCTTAAATGTGGCATAAATTGTGAAGTGGGGATGCATACTACTGAGTACTCACCTCAGGAAGACCACTCTCATATTGAGTAGCTTTATCTGCTGAGATATCACTCACACTGTACATGTCGTCGATCGCATAATCATTTTGAGGAGTCTGTAAGAAGAAGTGAGAATTATCATACTCAGACCCAACACAGGCATATAATTATACGCAGCATACCAATGTCACTACAGCAAGGGCATATTCACAACTATAGTAAAATACTCAGTATGTTACGAGCAAACGTGGCCTTTGGCCGCGCTCGCTCCGCGTCGCATCTCCCAGTGGAGGCCATCCATCACCATTTGGGTGATTGCAGCTGGGTGACACTGCTTGCATAGTGCTAATCTTGTTTGCACTGACATTGGCCACTGTCATACACTTGCATGCACATATAGCTAGCTACACCTATATACACCATGCTAAAAGAATTGCTTGGTCATGTCTTTTCTTAACCAATAAGCTTAAGGCAGTTCCTAAGCCAAGCAAGCTTTCTGCCCAATGGCTTACTTCGCTACAGAAAAAGAGCTTTCAGCAGCCCAGATGCTGACAGCTAAAGTACCCAAATGGCGAAACAAAAATACCCATGTATCGATAGCCAGAGCAGTTCCCTCGCACCAGAAAATAACAGCAAACTTCTGCGCAAGTGCGCGTCGCACCTGGGAGACCCAAACTGAGGAGCGCAGAGTGTTTAAGAGACGGCTGGCGGCGAGGCACATTTCGCACTACCAGAGCGGCCATGTTTGCAGTTACTTTATTGTGTTGTCCAATCAAATGCCTGTTTTTAATGCCACGCACAAGCTGACGCACAGACGGGAAAAGATTAAATATATTTAGGATAATAATATTTATCAGCTAGTGTCCCATCATGATGTCTCTAGCAGCTGATGAAGTTTCCAGATTCTTGGGTGAGATTTGTATATGTATACGATTATGTACCAGGAGTCATCTGCAGTTCGGATGAATGGGGTGTTCACATTCCAGGCCAATAGAAAGTTAGTATTGCTAGTATAGGATCATTGTTGGCACATTTGCAAGTGACTGTCCACATATAAGTGTGAGTCATTTTTCAGTGATGTCCACATGGCAGGTTTCATTGCACTTCAGAATAGAAGATTTTGCAAATTGAATATTCAGGCAATGGGTAGGAAGTAATGCAGAAGCAGAAGAGTCCTGAATCAATGTACAATGTCATGGAATTGAGATATGGTTTCAGGGAAACATACCACATGATCACATTGTACAATAAATCTCTCATTGATCGAAAATGCTTCAATCAATAGATCTGCTCAGCTGATGCTGAACAAAGGTAATACTGAGCTTGACTCATAACATACTCAATTAGTTTTGGTAGTATCTGTTATTAACGTAAAGACCTTGAGCAATCGGATTTGCGCTAAAGACCATACCCATGATTGATCATAATAATTATAGTATTATGGTGCACTATTTACATTAAATATACACATACTATATATACCTGATTCAGAGTAGACTCCGCCTCCATGAGGCTACCGTACATGTGCTCCTCCTGATCACAAACATCAGTGGGCACAGTGGACGAACATGTGTCCTAATGGTGAGAGGCATAATGAATAGATTTGTCATAAATGTTACAAAAGCTTAGAGCTGGTGGGCAGAATCTGAAACTTAACTGTCTGGAAGGTGCAGCCAAGTAGTAAGCAACAGCATTGCATAGCAATGATTCTGGAAATCTCAATTGGCTGCTGGAATGTACCTCGGAACTGTATGCTGCGCTGATACAGTAGTTTGTCTTAATATGCATGCTAGGCACTATATATACGTACCAGACATAGTCCGAGTGAAATCATAGGTAGTAAAACTTGACAAATTAATGAAGTACTGCTATTTAATCTGCAGATGAATGCTACCTATATTCTTGATGGCATAATTATACTATTTCATTTTACAGCAAGTAACTATGTACATACTTTTTAGTGGGGTCAGGAAGCATATCCTGAGTACTGCAGTAAACTTTCAATGGACTTGCTAGGTATTCTATAACATGATTGTTTCATTACTACTCTTGTACCCACATGCACATGCACATTCACATTGTAGAAACCACACACCATTCTTGGCAGGCACTGCATCACTTTGTGTGAAGCTGCAAGGGGCAAGGACTCATCTTCAGAAATCAGCTTGGCTCGTTTGTTAGGCACCAAATCCTGTAGACAATTATATAAGGACAGCAATGGCAGATGACCAGGTGAAGATATATAATTACTAGAAATAATAAAAATTTTCTACAAAAATTGTAAGGATGTAGGGATGGCATAAAAAGGACAGAAACAAGTAAAGGCTGTTACACAGTGGAGCATTAACCATGGTCCCTACATGCAAGAATGTTGCACCTTATAGTCCTACATCCTTGAATGTAGGGACGATGGTTAATGCTCCACTGTGTAACAGCCTTTACTTGTTTCTGTCCTTTTTATGCCATCCCTACATCCTTACAATTTTTGTAGAAAATTTTTATTATTTCTAGTTTCTGTACTTTTTTTATAGTGGGCAGCTAAGCTTAAGCATCACACAGTCACTTAATCTCAACCATAGGGCATTGGTGAAGGCATTATACCTCATTTCTGTAATCCTAGAACTCAAGGTGTGGGCTAGCACCTAGGTTCCGCGTTAACCCAGCGAGGAACGGCGACCGGAAGCCAACCGTGGCTGGGAAATGCACGCACGACCGCGAAAGTCCTTCAAACGGCGCGCAAGCTAACTGCTGCAGCTGCTAATAAATGGCACCAGTCCTCCGGTTTCATCCGGTTTAGTTACGTAATTTGAAAATGGCGTTCGTCCCGCTTGGCCAAGCAACACGGCAGGAGTCGCGGCAAGCGCCGTCTTCTGCACTAACTTGCGCCGCCTTCTAACCTACAAAGGAATGCAGCCAGCCAAAAATAGTGCAATAAGGTGGGTGAAGTATTCTCCTGGTCCCTCTGGTTCGTGCGCTACGGCTGTCAAAGAAGAAGAAGAATAAGAAGAATAAGAAGACGAAACGTGGGAAATGTGGAGGGCGCTATCTACGTGTAGGCGCACCTTCGCTGTGAAGTAAGGTTAGTTATAGGCACTGTTCAGTCCCCGCTTCGTCATGGTAAACTTCGTTTGCTGGTTTTCGGTCCTGTTCAGGAGTAGCGCGACTTTTCGTTTGTATTACAGCATACAAACAACCACTGCCATCCCTACATAGACAGCACTACCGTGCTGTCTGATAACACAGTAATATAAAGTGGGTAATTTCAATGTCATGTACCATGCTGCATGAATATCTACACCTCATCACTGTCCTATGGCTGTACTGCACAATCATGCATACAGCAGGTGACAAAAAGCATAGTTTCCTTACAACTGTTAGAGGTGGCCGTTTGAAGAAATTACTATCCTCAGGAAGACTGCTGTCATGCTGAGTAGCTTCATCTGCCGAGGTAGTGCTGTCACTGTCGTCTGTCAAACAATCACTCTGGAAGTGCTATAATAATAAGAGAGAATTAGCAAACATGCAGCCACTGACAATCCCTTTACATCACTGCCGTATCTGCTGCAAGCTAGGCATGTACGTGGCACCATGACATTAACCATCGCATTCATTGTAACAGCAGAACCATCGAACATTGCAATTGACAATAATAGACAATGCCTTAGGCAGCAAAGCTTGCACATTACTGTAATAAGAAATTCAGCAGCCCTATACCTACCTTCAAGTAGGTGACCCTTCCACTGGCAGTGTCTAGCACCCAGTGGCCGCTGAGTTCTACCCTGCTGATTCCAAGCCTGATGAGTGTAATTCGAGAGGCAAACAAACGCCTGAAACCATTGGCGATGCCAGCTGTCACTGGTGATAGCCTGAAGTAGAGCTCAATGCATCCATCACCAAAGCCTGTGAATGTGGCATCATCTAGGCCAACATCATTTACGAGAAATTCTTGCACCCTCATCAGTGTGGCCAGTGTGGTCTCGTGCCTGGCCTTCAGCTTCAGGTAGAGGCCATTATTCACCTCTTTTAGCCTCTTACAGTCATAAATAATGCTTTCACCTTTTTCCTGTAGCAAATTCTCATACCGGAGCAGTTGTTGGACCAATCCTTCATCTTGACATTTCACAATGACATCTCGCAGTGGTCGATACTCGAGATTGTTTTCCCACAGAGCATACTTGTTTTCAATCTCTTCCAAAAATGGAACTCTATCAAAAGAGATTTGCACCTTGCAGCCAGTAACATGCCGAATGTGACGAATGACTCTTTTTGCTTCATTCCTGAAACGTAGAAAGGAAGCATCTGCAGCCTCCAATGCAAATGTATAGACGCTTTGCAGAAGGATGGAGAATTCCTCGTCCAGCTGCCTTATATACACATAGTAGCAGTACTGCTTCTCAGCTGCCAGATACATGTCAAGGCCTGTGCATATATAAATGAAAAATATAGCAAACACACACACACACACACATACACACACACACACACATACACACACACACACACACACACACACACACACACAAACACACACACACTACAAGTACACATAAATTATGTATCACTCAGCATATGATCATGATTTACATGCGATTACTGTAAATGCGAAGCTTCATCCTTTAACTTATAGCTACTTGCCAGTGTGCATTGGCAGATGGACAGAGGAAGGAATCATTACCAATGGCCTATCTGCTGTTACTACTACATGGCAGCGATAGTGGAAAGGAAAGCTCAAGCTGTACATGCTGCAATTTAGCTTGGTAAATGAGACAGCTTCAGAGGTCGCACATCAGCAGAACATCAAGAAACATCTGCCAATGACCATGATGCTTATGCCACAAACCGTTGCTCATGGATCATGTGGAGGGGTCTAACAGCCATATATACTGTCTGTACAATGCCCATGATTTTAGGACACATTCACAACAAAAACTAAAAATTATTAAGATATGTCGGGTGGAATCTCTGTCGCAGTTGTTCTCTCTGGAGCATGCCCAGCAACAGATGGCCACCAAAATTGCCCAGCACTACGATGCCATGCAATAGGGTATTCCAAAGTTTCGGTGTTCTCTGGTGGCCTATGGCTAAGGATGGAGGGGTAAAAGAGTACCTCTACAATGTATAAAGAATAGGCAGAACATTTCTTCCAGTTTTTCTCAGGAGCCCGGGAACAAATGGCAACCAAACTTTCCCAACACTACAATGCCATGCCGTGGGCATGCCAACGAGTATCTCTATAATGCCCAAGAGTGGGCAAAATGGTTGTCCTGGTTATCTCAGGCACTTGAGAATGGATGGTCACCAAACTTTCCGAGCACCACGACACCTAGCCATAGGGTATTCTGAAAAGTAGGCATTCACTGGCAGCCTACAGCCAAGGATGAGGCAGCTATTGAATTTTTTGGGAAAACTTGTTGGCCGACCCTTCCCACTCCTGGCAACTTCTTGCCACCAAACTTTCTCAGAGGCTACTTTTTATGCCTTAGAACGTCACCAGGGGTTTGGATTCAGGCTGCTCTTGATGTGTAAAGTAGGGGAATGTCTTGGCACAAATTGTGTGCCAAATTCCTCAGGCGGCTTCTGCTGGATTGTGGCCAAACTTTTCCAGTCAGCTCAGTTGTTGTTGAATTATGTGACAAAGTGTCTTATGCATGTTCATACATAGATCAATTCTCAACAGCGCAAAAACGGTTCATCGTAAACCACACAGTGGCCATTATAACTACTGGAGGCTTATAATTATGCAGATTGCCATGGAGATGTGCCAGGAAGAGTATACATCGCCCCAGTTGTCTTCTGTCTTGAACACGTGTGTGTGTATACTTGGAGGCCAATCTCAAGGCTTGCATGCCAATGGCGGGCACTGCAGCTAGTTATTGTGTAAATATGCACACACAGGCTTCATGTATACACATATACTCATGTGCACTTAATTAAACATGCATACTATTTAAAACAGTACAAGTTAAAATATGGATATAAATTAATCGGAAGTATTCACAATTACAAGATTTTGCCATATCTCACTTGGGATTCTAGATCTTCTACAATCCTGATCAACAGATGTGGTCACAACATGCGAAACATCAAGTTTCACACCTGTGCAATTATAGGAAGCATTGTATGAGACATAACATGATGGAGTGGAGGTGACAGGTGGCAGTCATAGGCTCTGCTATACAGTCTCACACCAACCATACACCCAGAGAGGACCTTATATATTTATATAAGTACTGTATATTTATATAAGTACTGTACAATACAATACAATACAATACTGCATATAATTATAGAAATAGTCAGCGGAAGCCATAGCGAGGTAATTAAAACGTCAGACAATCCGGAATCTCGGTTACATTGCTCGCGGAAGTACGTGGCTAACAAAGGAATTATAGGCCTTATAAATAGGCAGTCGAAAGCGTGCAGTACTGTGGCAATAGATTTCTCCGGTTTACTCACTTTGGCTCGCGAGCTATACAGCTGACGGAGGTATTAAAACAATCGATTCTTCCTCAAAGGTTGCCTTTTCGCCTGTTCCAGCACTAGTTGCACAGGAACAGCGCTAGTTTTCGCTTGTATTATAGCTGCTAAAACTGCGTACACACTCTCATATGACAAGCAGTTACTGGCGATTCTCCAATTAACCTGCCCACCTGCTTCTTCTGCTAGCCTTTCGGCCGTATCTTCATAGCCGTTTTTCCACAGGGCGATAAGAAACTGTGTGAAGCGACGTTCCTCCTTCGTGAGCAATATTTCGATCAAATTGTCCACTTGTACTACATTATTGGCGCTGGGCGAACCTTTAACCCGCTCAAACTCCACTTCACTCAGGAATTCGTAAAATGTCGGCAGAATGAGCCAAATGATGAGTTCCGTTCTGAGCCGCTGATGATTTTGTTTCAATGCAGTCTTCCACCTCGGGTTAAGTTCTATCATTTCGATGTCCGACGCATGATGAGGCGAGGGTGTCGTTTGACGATGACGCCTCCGAGAAGTTGTAATGCTTCCGAAAACCCATTCAGCCATGAGGATATTCAGAACATGTACGCACTGTTCGGAAAAAATCCCTGAATATTGGTGTTTCTTTTATAC